>WOXC01010404.1:0-61400 GCA_011680675.1 Gymnobelideus leadbeateri | reverse complement strand
CCTCCTTTTCCTTGGGCTCCTCCTTTTTCTTGGGCTCCTCCTTTTCCTTGGATTCCCTTTCCTTGGGCTCCTTACTTTCCTTGCCTTCCTGTTTTCCACCTCCCAATTTCAGACCCTCAGTTCCTCATGCCTGGATTATTATTTCTGTCATTCCTCCTTACCTCCAACTGATCCAAAATATCATTATCAGATCGAATTTTCTGACACTGATTTCATTATTGTATTGTGTTCAGTTCCATCCAGTTCAATTCAATAACTCTTTTTTAAGTGCTTACTATGTTCCAGGTCCTATTCTGTGTCCTGGGCAAACAGAGAAAAAAGAAGTCTCTGACCTCGAGAAGGATATCAGAAGGTAAGGTTAATACAATATATTCACAAATGAGTAAATAAGAGGATTTCCAAAATAGGAGATGTTCTAAGGCAAACAAGAAGGAGAACACAGTGCTTGGGTTGCAGCCTGAAAAAGTCAGAGATAAGGCAGATAAGATAGCCTGGGCAAATGCCTGGTGGAAGGATTGAAAGTTTTGCCCACTTTAAAGGATGTGGAGGCAGGCCCTCTTTTTGAATGATAGAGGAGGCAGCAATGCAAAGTGCAGAATGTGTATTTGTAGAATGTTTCCTGACCATAATCTGAGGCATGAAAAGTAGAACTGGGATTGCTGGCTGTTACTTCAATAGTTTGGAAAGAGAAGAAAATGCTTACTCTTTATTCCACATAAAGAAACTGGGATTCAAAGAATTCAGTCATTTGGTTCAGTCTAGTCTAATAGGCAGGTCCCAGGTCCTATATTAAACACTGCAGACCCAAAGGCAAAAAATTAGATCACTCTAGCCCTCAAGGAGTTTACATTCTATTGAGGGAGTATATGTACCATAATATAGCATATTTATAGAATAATGCAATAGCTTGAGGGAGTAAGCCGTAAATCATCATAACTCTCCAATATTCACCTACAAACAACCATAAAATAGTGTCCCAAACTAAATCCTGGGAGAGCAGAAGCAGCAAAAAGACAGGATGAAACAATATTTGGGCCTAAGAACTTGGAAGATCAGCACGAAAAGGCTATCTCACTTTGGTAAAAGGCAAATGCCGTCCAGGACAGCAAGTTTTCCAGCAAGCCAGCAGCAAGTCCCACTATTACAGTGGAGAGAAAGATGGGAGGGCGGGTGATGGGCATTGCTTGAACCTTACTCTCATCTTTGTTGGCTAAAAGAGAAAATAATATACACAATCATTTGAATATAGAAATCTGTCTTACCAGATAGGAAAGTAGGAGGGGATGAGATTAAATAAAGGGAGGGAGATTGACAGAAGAGAGGGCAGCCTGGCGGAGGTGGTAGACAGATGAAATCCACTGTTGAGGAGGGAGAAGGAGAAAGGAGAGAGGACAAAAAGAAGGAAAAATAGGATGGAAGGAAATACACAGTTAGTAGTCATCACTGTGATAGTAAATGGGATTAACTCTCTCATTAAATATTAGCAAATAGCAAAGTAGATCAAAATCAGAATCATACAACATGTTGTTTACAAGAAACACACTTGAAGCAGAGAGAAACACACAGAGTACAGGTAAAGGGTTGGAGCAGAATCTGTTATGCTTCAGTTGAAAATTTCAAAATAGTAGGCATAGTAATCCTGATCTCAAACAAAGCAAAAGCAAAAATAGACCAATATTAAAAGAGATGAGGGAAACTATGTCTGTCTAGAAGGGCCCATAGATGAAGAAATAATATCAATACTAAACATACATGAACCAACTGGTATAACATCTTAATTCTTAAGTGAGTTACAGGTTCATGACCAAAAAAAAAAAAAGATTGAGAGCATTACAAAATATAGAACAGATAATTTGATTATATTAAATTGTAAAGCTTTTACACAATTAAAACAAATGCAGTCATGATTAGAAGGAAAGCAGAAAGGTGGGAAACAATCTTTACAGCATATGTAACATACAGCATATATAACAAAAGCCTCAAAAGCCTCATTTCTAGAATATATAGAGAACTGAGTCAAATTTATAAAAATATAAGCCATTCCTCAATTGATAAATGGGAAATCAAAGCTATCAATAGGCATATGAAGAAGTGCTCTAAATAACTTTGGATTAGAGAAATGCAAATTTAAACAGCTCTGAGGTACTATCTCACACCTCTCAGATTGGCTAATGACCCCAAAAAAAGGAAAATGAGAAATGTTGGAGAGGATGTGGAAATATTGGGACACCAGAGTTGGAGGAGCTGTGAACTGATCCGGTCATACTGAAGAGCAATTTGGAACTATTTCCAAAGGATAACCAAATTGTGTTGATTCAACAATAACAGTACTAGGTCTGTAACCAAATGAGATCATAAAAAAGGGAGAAGGACCTATATGTGAAAAAATATTTATAGCAGTCCTTTTTCTGTGGTGGCAAAATATTGGAAATTGAGAAGACGTCTATCAGCTGGGGAATGACTGAACAAACTTTGAGTGTGATGAAATATTAAGGGAAAATAAGAAATGATAAACAGGCAGATTTCAGAAAAATCTGGAAAGACTTGTATGAACTGATGCAAATTGAAATGAGCAGAACCAGGAAAACATTTTACACAGAATAAGCAATATTGTGTCATGATCGTCTATGAATGACTTAGCTCTTCTCAGTAACACAATGATTCGAGACAAGGACAAAGGAATCAGGAAAGAAAATGCTATCCACATCCAGATAAAGAACTGATGGACTCTGAATGCAGATCGAAGTAAACTTTTTTCACTTACTTTATTCTTTTTAAGTGTTTCTTTTCCTTTTGGATCTCTTTCTACTTTTGCAGATGTGACTAATGTGGAAATATGTTTTACATGATAGCACATGTATAACCTATAATAAATAGCCTAATATTTTTAGAAAATGGGAAGAGGTAGGAAGGGAGAGAGAAAAATTTGGAATCAAAAATCTTGTGAAAAATGAATGCTAAAAATATTTTGACATGTAATTGAGAAAAAATAAAATGCTATTAAAAGTAGTACCGTGCCTTGACAACAACCTTTTCCCCTGTGAATCTTAGGAATATTTACACATTGTGGTTCCCATATGATGTCACAGAGAGGGTAAATGTAACCTGGCATGGTGTACTAAAGGGACCATATAGCCCACTTCTTAGACTGACTCTCTGGTGGGGTCCAATAAAGAATAAGTGTATAACAATGATTTATAATAATGTCTATAGAGAAAAAAAAAGTACATGACTCTGCATTCTGCTTTTTTTTTAAACAAATGCTTTATTAACTTCTGTTTTACATCATTCATTTCTGCCAGATTTTGAGTTACAATCATTTTCCCCCTGTTATTCCCCTACTCAACCTCCCAGAATAGCAGTCCCACAAGATATCTCTTCCTCCAATCTGCTCTCTCCCATACCTTCTCGCATACCCCCTTCGACTTTTCCATTAGAGGAAGGTGAATCTTTGTGTCCCAATGTCTGTACATCTTATCTCCCAATTATAAGCAAAAGAGTATTAATAATAGTATTTATATATATTTGAAACATTTAATCTTAAGACCTCGAATTTCAGATCCATTTCCTTCCTCCCTTGTCATCCATTCCCTCTGGGGAGATAAGTAATTCAGTATATGTTGTACATGTCTAGCTATGCAAAACATTATCATAGTAGATATATTGTACAAGGCTGCTTATAATTCCCTCCCACTCATCCCACCCCCCACCTGGTCCATTCCCTACATGATCCTGTCCCTCTTCTATAGTGGGTACTTCCAACCTCCCCTCCCCCCAAGGATGCCCTCCCATCCATCATCCCTCCTCTCATTCCCCTTCCCCCTATTCTGCTGCAGGTTGAGATATCCCATTTAGTATGTATGTCATTCTCTCCCTGAACCAAATTCAATGAGAATGTGGTTTTGCCTTTTTTCCTTCCTATTCTCCCCCTCCCTTGCAACCACTTCCCCTTGCTTCTTCTACATGAGATAGTTTACCCTACCCTGTCTCTCCCCATCTCCTCTTGCCACTTTCCTCTCTCACCTCATAATTTCATCCCTTGAGTATTCTCCCTTCCCAACAAATTCAACCTATGCCCTCTATCCATATATAACTGTAACCATATACACACACATTCACATATGTATTCATATGACCACACACCCTTCTTCCATTATTTTCATAGTGAGAAAGATATCATCAGTCACAGTTATTGCTTTTCCATATAGGAATGTAAATAGTTCAACTTTGATAAGTTCCTTTTGATTTCTTTTCCCTGATTACCTTCTCAGGCATCTCTTGCTTCTTGTGTCTGGATGTCAAATTTTCTATTCAATTCTGGTTTTTCCTCAAGAATGCTTGAAAGTCCTCTATTCCACTGAATGACCATATTTTCCCCTGAAACAAAATACTCAGTTTTGCTGGGTAGGTGACCCTTGGGTTCATTCCCAGTTCTTTTGCCCTCTGGAATATCATATTCCATGCCCTTCGATCCCTCAGTGTAGAAGCTGCCAGGTCCTGGGCTATTCTGATTGTGTTTCCACAATATTGAAATTGTTTCTTCCTGGCTGCTTGTAGTATTTTCTCCTTGATCTGGGGATTCTGGAACCTGGCTATAATATTCCTGGGAGTTTTCTTTTTGGGATCTTTTTCAGGAGGTGATCTGTGGATTCTTTCAACCTCTATTTTGCCCTCTGGATCTAAAACATCAGGGCAGTTTTCCTTGAGAATTTCTTGAAGGGTGATTTCTAGGTTCTTTCTTTGATCATGGCTTTCAGGTAGTCCAATAATTTTTAAATTGTCTCTCCTGGATCTATTTTCCAGGTCAGTGGTTTTTCCCATGAGATATTTCACATTGCCTTCTAATCTTTCATTTGTTTGGATCTGCTTAAGAGCATCTTGATTTCTCATAAAGTCATTAGCTTCCATTTGCTCCAGTCTAACTCTGAAGGAATGGATCTCCTCAGTGAACTTTTGAGATTCTTTTTCCATCTGGCAAATTTGACTTTTTAAGGCATTCTTCTCCTCATTGCCCTTTTGGGCCTCCTTTGCCATTTGAGTTAGTCTATTTTTTAAGGTGTTGTTTTCCTCAGTTAGGCTGTTGACCCTCATTTCATACTTTTCCTGCATCCTTCTCATTTCTCTTTCCAATTTTCCTCCACTTCTCTTATTTGATTTTTAAAGTCCTTCTTAAGGTCCTCTATGGCCTGCAACCCGCTCATGTTTTCCCCTGGGGCTTTTGGAGCAGGACTTCTGACTTCACAGTCCTTTTCCCACTCTATGCCCCCAAAATAGGAATCTAGGGTTGCATTTTTCTGTTTCCTTTGCCTTGGCATGTTGCCACTTGATTATCTGACTTTTGGGCTTGTTGCCACACTATGGCTTTAAGGCCAGATAGAGGAATTTTCGTCCCGAACGTGTGGGGGGCAACTTCCGTTTCCGGCAAGCTGTTAACCCACCCATGACTTCCACCCTAGATCACAATCCAGTTCCAGGGAGGTTAAAGCAAGAGCGATTACCCCCCAAGACTGATCGCTGGATCTCCCTACAATTAATTGCAGGCCAGGAGCTGGTGTTGCCTCTGAAAACTAAAAAATGGCGTGTCTCCTCAGTGGCTTCTAGCCCCCAGGGGAGGGAGCCCATGCATTCCCCCAAATACAAGTCCCAAAGTCCATAGGACACTAACCTCTTACTTTGTCCTAGGCATGTCTATGTTGATAATTCTGGAGTCGCCTTGGCTGCTGGTGTTCTGGGGTTCCTCCAGCTGGCTACTGGCCCTGCCGCCCTGGGGCTAAAACCTCGGCTCACGTGGCATGTGGACCTGGGCTCCGCTTGGCTCAGCTTCCTGCGCTCTGTGCTTTGCGCGCTGCCTGCTCCCAGACTGCTTCGCTGGTCCTTCCTGCAGGGCTACTGGGCTGTCCTCAGCAGGAGGTTAGCTTCTCTGTGTCGTTCTGTGGGTGCTGGGGCTCCAGAAGTTGTTCAGAGTCCCCTTTTACATAGTTTGGGGGGAATCTGGGGGCAGAGTGGCTTGGATGAGCTGTTTCTACTCTGCCATCTTGGCTCCGCCCCCCCCTTTTTTTTGCTATTCCTAGAAGCAGTTTTCACACCCTACTCCCCCAAAAGTCTTCTCCATAACTATTGCTAAAGTCTTTTCTCCTGTGTCCCTTTTGGGAGCCCTGTTCACTTTCTCCTTGTTTTCATCCTATCGGGATGTAATATTCAAGCGTCAGCTTCATCACCATTTCCGGACTGCCTAAACTTTAGACAGCTGAGAGCTGAGTTTGTCTCCACAGGGCAGGAGTGCAGTAATGACTCTATAAAAGCTATTTTTAAAGTTTTGTTTACGGAAAAGCATCTGGAGAAGAAAGAAAATAGAAGCATCATTCCATTCTCCAAATCCTAGTCTTGAAATTCTGCAAAAACTCAATTCGCAACTGCTTAACTACCAAACAAAAACCAAAGAAACCTTAATGTGCTGGCGCATGTGAGAAGGCCTCTTGTATTTGGATTTTTTTTAAAGAATAAGAAACAGAACATGTGAACAATCGGCATTTCCTGGGGATCACGAGTGAAGGGTGAGAAAAGTACGAGAGATGCAAAGAGCGAAAGAAATGTTTTCAGCAGTAAAATGGTGATAAGGATGCTCCCGCGCGCTGCATTTGATTGGGCTGAAGATGATGATGGCAATTAGCCAGCACGTGCTTTTTCAGTCAGACTGCTCCAGCACCACACCTTAACAACACTGTCTCTAATCGCTCTACTTGATAGTACTATGCCCCATCGCAAATTACCTTGCCTTTATTTGTCTGTTCACTTGTTGTATTCCCCAGTAGACTATAAGTTCATTGAGGGCAGAGACCATTTTGCATTTGTCATTTTATTGCCCGTGTATAGTATGGTACTCTGGTACATAGCAAGCATTTAATAAAAACTTAGTAGATTAAGCTATATTGAAAATGCTTATCAAGTATATTATAAGAGGTTACCCCCATAACATAAATATTTCCTATTCTTTTTCTTTATCTTCCAAGTTCATATATAATTAAAATTGTGCCAAGTTTTGTGAATTTCCAATCAAAATTATTTACTCAGCTTTCTAATCTGTGTAACTTTTTCTATGAATATTTCATTAGGATATTTAACATTTTCTCAACAAATGCAGAAAGGACCAAATGTATTGCCTTCATTCGAAAAGGACCTTTTTCTGATTTGTTTTTAAGTCATGGCCTCAGAAGCAGAGGATAAATGAACATTTTAGATCTTGATACAAAGGTATAATGAAACTGGAAGAGAAAGTAATTGAAAATGAGAGGAGAATTCCTACAAAGTAGAAATCAGTGTATTCAGGTAAAAGAAAGGAAAGAAAACATGGAAAATTCAGCTTAAAATGAATGTTTGCTTTACATTCTGATTGTATCTTAAGGAGGAAAAAGAAATAGAATAATGCCAGGAGACCCAAATGCATAGTCCAAATTGTATAATATGGCAGATAGCTAAGTAGCATTGAATTTAACTATGATGACTTAATGTTTTAGATTTCTTTTCTTTGCCATGAAAATTAAAAGTCTCTGTTTTTCATTCACCATCACAAAACATATATACAATGTATGGACTTATTTCAATATTTCAAGGAGTTCTAATTTAATCCATGTGGAGGTTTCCTCCCCACAAAAAGATCACAAGCTTTCCATGGCTTCATAAATAGTTTGATGAGATGCAACAGCCAAAATGATATTTCCTGTTGGCCCCATTTCAGGTGATGAAATTCTTCGAATATAGCTAGGGCTGGACCTCAATGAATAGAAACACAGTACTTCAGACCATGCTTTATGTTATAAGGAAAATAAAGAAGCTACAGAATAAGAAATAGAAATTATATCTAAGAGCCTAATAGACTGAACTGACATAACTGAAAATGACATAATATTGAATTATATAATTTTGCAAAATATTGGCATTTACATTGTGTCCATGTGATGTAAAACATTTCCAATTACAAAATCAAGTATCAAGATGGGATGGTAGATAGAGCAATGGATACAGAGTCAAGAAGACATAAGTTGATACACTATTTCAGACATCACCTAGCTGTGTGACTCTGGTCTAGTCATTTAGTCACTGTCTAACTCAGTTTCCTCAACTGTAAAATGGGAATGATAACAGTACCTACCTTCTAGATTTGTGGTAAGGATCACATGAGATTATTGTAAAATGCTTTTGAAACCTTTAAATACCATGTGGATTTAATTGTTGTTGTTCAGTTATTTCTGTCATGTTCAACTCTTTATGATACCATTTGAGATTTTCTTGGTGAAGATACTGGAATGGTTTGCTATTTCCTTCTCCAGCTCATTTTACAGATAAAGAAACCAGGGCAAACAGGGTTAAATAATTTACCCACGGTCACACAGTAAGTATATGAGACCAGATTTGAATTCAGAATGATAAATCTTTCTGACTTCAGGCCTAGAACTATTTCTACTGTGCCATGTAGGGGCCCACCAGATAAATGCTAGATATAATTGTTGCCATCATCATCATCATTAATATTCTTATTAATATTATTATTATCTGGGATGGCGGAGTAGAAACAGCTCATCCAAGCCACTCTGCCCCCAGATTCCCCCCAAACTATGTAAAAGGGGACTCTGAACAACTTCTGGAGCCCCAGCACCCACAGAACAACACAGAGAAGCTAACCTCCCTCTGAGGACAGCCCAGCAGCCCTGCAGGAAGGACCAGCGCAGCGGTCTGGGAGTCAGCAGCACACAGAGCATGGAGAGCCGAGCCCAGGTCCGCGTGAACCGAGGTTTTAGCCCCAGGATGGCAGGGCCAGCAGGTGGCTGCAGGAACCCCAGAACACCAGCAGCTGTGGAGATTCCAGAATTATCAACATAGACATGCCTAGGACAAAGTAAGAGGTTAGTGTCCTATGGACTTTGGGACCTGTATTTGGGGAATGCGTCAGCTTCCTCCCCTGGGGGCTAGAAGCCTCTGAGGAGAAACTCCATTTTGTAGTTTCAGAGGCAGCTCCCGCTCCCAGCCTGCAAATTTGTAGGGAGATCCAGCGATCAGTCTTGGGGGGTAATGGCTCTTGCTTTAACCTCCCTGGATCTGGATTGTGATCTAGGGTGGAAGTTGTGGGTGGGTTTACAGCTTGCCAGAAACGGAAGTTGCCCCCCACACGTTCGGGACGAAAATTCCTCTATCTGGCCTTAAAGCCATAGTGTGGCAACAAGCCCAAAAGTCAAGTAATTAAGTGGCAACATGCCAAGGCAAAGGAAACAGAAAAATGCAACCCTAGACTCCTATTTTGGGGGCATAGAGCGGGAAAAGGACTGTGAGGTCAGAAGTCCTGCTCCAAAAGCCCCAGGGGAAAACATGAGCGGGTTGCAGGCCATAGAGGACCTTAAGAAGGACTTTAAAAATCAAATAAGAGAAGTGGAGGAAAAATTGGAAAGAGAAATGAGAAGGATGCAGGAAAAGTATGAAATGAGGGTCAACAGCCTGACTGAGGAAAACAACACCTTAAAAAATAGACTAACTCAAATGGCAAAGGAGGCCCAAAAGGCAATGAGGAGAAGAATGCCTTAAAAAGTCGAATTTGCCAGATGGAAAAAGAATCTCAAAAGTTCACTGAGGAGATTCATTCCTTCAGAGTTAGACTGGAGCAAATGGAAGCTAATGACTTTATGAGAAATCAAGATGCTGTTAAGCAGATCCAAACAAATGAAAGATTAGAAGGCAATGTGAAATATCTCATGGGAAAAACCACTGACCTGGAAAATAGATCCAGGAGAGACAATTTAAAAATTATTGGACTACCTGAAAGCCATGATCAAAGAAAGAACCTAGAAATCACCCTTCAAGAAATTCTCAAGGAAAACTGCCCTGATGTTTTAGATCCAGAGGGCAAAATAGAGGTTGAAAGAATCCACAGATCACCTCCTGAAAAAGATCCCAAAAAGAAAACTCCCAGGAATATTATAGCCAGGTTCCAGAATCCCCAGATCAAGGAGAAAATACTACAAGCAGCCAGGAAGAAACAATTTCAATATTGTGGAAACACAATCAGAATAGCCCAGGACCTGGCAGCTTCTACACTGAGGGATCGAAGGGCATGGAATATGATATTCCAGAGGGCAAAAGAGCTGGGAATGAACCCAAGGGTCACCTACCCAGCAAAACTGAGTATTTTGTTTCAGGGGAAAATATGGTCATTCAGTGGAATAGAGGACTTTCAAGCATTCTTGAGGAAAAAAAACAGAATTTAATAGAAAATTTGACATCCAGACAGAAGAAGCAGGAGATCCCTGAGAAGGTAATCAGGGAAAAGAAATCAAAAGGAATTTATCAAAGTTGAACTATTTACATTCCTATATGGAAAAACAATAACTGTGATTGAAGAAATCTTTCTCACTATGAAAATAATGGAAGAAGGGTGTATGGTTGTGTGAATAAATATTTGAATGTGTGTGTATATGGTTACAGTTATATATGGATAGAGGGCATAGGTTCAATTTGTTGGGAAGGGAGGATACTCAAGGGGTGAAGTTGTGAGGTGAGAGAGGAAAGTGGCAGGAGGAGATGGGGAGAGACAGGGTAGGGTAAACTATCTCATGTAGAGGAAGCAGGGGGAAGTGGTTGCAGGGGAGGGGAAGAATAGGAAGGCAAAAAGGTGAAACCACATTCTCATTGAATTTGGTTCAGGGAGAGAATGACATACATACACAACCTACAGCAGAATGGGGGGAAGGGGGATGAGAGGAGGGATGATGGATGGGAGGGCATCCTTGGGGGGAGGGGAGTTTGGAGGTACCCACTATGGAAGAGGGACAGGATCAAGTGGGGAATGGACCAGGTGGGGGGTGGGATGAGTGGGAGGGAATTATAAGCAGCCTTGTACAATATATCTACTATGATAATGTTTTGCATAGCTAGACATGTACAACATATACTGAATTACTTATCTCCCCAGAGGGAATGGGTGACAAGGGAGGAAGGAAATGCATCTGAAATTCAAGGTTTTAATATTAAATGTTTCAAATATATATAAATACTATTATTAAAAAATATTATTATTATCTGGAAGACATTTCAGAGGCGATCAAGTTCAAGACATTCCACTAATGGAAATACAATTGATGAAGATGATAATAACATAGGGTGATAACAACCACTGTCATTTACATTAAGGTTTGGAAAGCAGTTTATATACATTATCTTCTCTTAGTCTCATATCAGCTTTTCATGATAACCTTGACAACTAGTGAGAGGAACCCATTACCTCTCAAAGCAACCATCTTGGCTCTTTACAATCATTTCTTTCTCTTCTGGCTCTTCATTAACACTTCCTTTAATGATGTTTATAGAATTTTGCCAGGAATTGTCAAACTCACTGGGTTATAGCTTGAAGATGGCACAATTTAGACTTATTATTGACTCAACAAATTGTATTCAGTGGTTGAACACTATTTTCTCAGTGTCCAGTTGACATTCGTTTGGAAAGGCTGATTTGAACACATCAATAAAAGCTAGCTTCTCTTTTAATCTTCTACTTTTAATAGTAATCAATTCCCCAGCATTATTGTTTTATACTCCCCAGTCCCAATATTCCTCCTTTGGAATGGAAATGGAAGTAACAAAATGAACAGATGATGATGATGATGATGATGATGATGATGATGATGATGATGATGATGACTATCATCATCATTATGATCATCATCCATTTTGCCCTGAGAAGCTGTTCTTTCGTGAGTTTGGTCTTCCCACTTCCCCATGTAAAGGGGGTGGGGACATCTGTCAAAGTAGTTGATGATTTTATGAGTTCCCTACTATTCTGATGAGATTATAATAATTCTTTTTTGGAGGCATCTAAAAAATACCCCTTCAAGGAATTTGAGGTCCCTGATAATTGGAATTTGGAGACTGGGATTGTCTCCTTTGGATTGGTTTGCCAGTGTTTACTTTCAATGGGGACTCAACACCACAGGATGGCACTATGGGTCTGAAAAGGATTGTTAGAGAAGAGGATTCACTGGAATGTCAAGGAATGGGCTGAATAGGAAGCCCAAATTTAGCTTCTTTCTGGGGATGTGGGAGGCAGGAGCAGTTAAATGACCATTTCTTCTGTTCACAGACTCTTATGAGTCTTTTGTCCCTTTTGTGGTTTCTGAGCAGTGAAATAAAAGTTGTCCATTACCTGATATCCATATTTTATTTTGAGTGCTTTTGGGAGCTGTTGATTCTTTTTACATATATTTGGGGAACCTTTCACAGACTAGTTCCAGATGTGGGCGGCCAGGTGGCACAGTGAACAGAGTTCTGGCCCTGGAGTCAGGAGGACCTGAGTTCAAATCTGGTCTCAGACACTTAACACTTAACTAGCTGTGTGACCCTACACAAGTCACTTAACCCCAATTGCCCTGCCTTCCCCCTCCAATAAAAGCAAAAAAAAAGACATTAACATCTTTTAAAAAAAGAATATTTCCAAATGGATACTGAGAACCAGAAAGATAAATTTATATGCCTTGGTTCAGGCCCATAAGATGGGATGCATAGCAGCTCAAACTCTTGTGCATCCTGGACCATAGGTTATACTCCAATTTAGCTTTTTAAAAGCCTGTAGTACTCAGCTTTCCTCACAGCCTCAATCCCTACTGAGCTTCAGCACTCCAGACAATAGTCTTAGAGGAGGATGTTATGCTTTATTTTTCTAGTCATCATATGTTACCTGCCCATGTTACCATCTTCCGTCTTTTATATATATGTTGGCTGGTGAGCTCCCTGTGCTTTCATATTGTTTTCTTTAGAAAACTCATCCCGTTTCTCCTTATCAGAATTATTTCTTTGTTTTTGTTTTTTTACTTCCATCCTTGAGTACTTTCCATTCATTTTTTGTTAATGGTGTCTCTGCAAATTATCATCTTTTTAGTTGAACAGGCAACCCGGAAAACCTGGATTAAAACTTCAGTCTTTGGGGTGGCTAGGTGGCACAGTGTGTAGAGTGTCGGCCCTGGAGTCAGAAGGACCTGAGTTCGGATCCGGCCTCAGACACTTAACACACAAACAAAAAACCTAGCCGTGTGACCTTGGGCAAGTTACTTATTGCCCTAAAAAACAAAACAAAACAAAAAAAAACTTCAGTCTTCATATTTCAAAATGAATATGACTATCCTCTAATATCAAATAAACCACAAAATGAATTGCAAGAGCTATTTCCAATCAGGGGAAGAAGTATGGACCACCAAGATAGTTGTAATCTATTGATGTAAATATATGGATTTTGCAAGGAGGAATTAGATTTGAGCAATCTATTATAGTTCTTTTGGGGGAAAATTTTTTTTTAATGTTTCACTATAAAATTTGGACTGTTTTGTAGTGGATGAGGAATGGATTTAAAGGTAAATGGTGGATCTAAAAAGATTTTTTTTTTCTGGATAGAAGTAGTACCCTATTTTAAAGTCAACTAGATGTTTTAGAGAGATGAAGATCAAAAGGGAGGAACTGAGGAAAGATTGAGGACACAAAATTATCAACTTCAGTTTAAAATGCTGGTGAATTCCAGAGGTGGTCATGGCATTGGAGGCCTGTTTTCTTTGTCATTGGTCACAGTAGACTACAAGATCTTGAACCTAAAAAGCAAAACCCAACACTAAGAAATTACTTGCCAGTCCCAAAGCACATGATATTGAAGCAACTATGTTCCTGATTCTAAAAACCTCTGAGCCACCAAAAGAAGTCAGAAAGACAGTGGTCCAGTTGGGATGACCATCCCATTTCCCACAACATGGGTAGGACCTAGCTGAGGATCAAGTTTTTACAGGCCATCTGAACCTCATGTGACTGTGGGGATATGTCCACCATCTCCCACTTATCAATATTCCTTTCTGACATATGATTTCAAGAATTCTGAAATTGGAAACGTCGTGTGACTCTTGGGACATGTCCATCTTCTTCTAACTCCCAATATTCCTTTCTGACATATGATTTCAAGAATTCTGAAATTGGAAACAGCGGAAAGCTTATGGAAACTTTCCACAGATCAAATATGTATTTTTATTAAACCACTTTGGTCCTGGCAGGGTCTGCAGTGGTAAAGTGGTGGCAGCATTCCGTGAATGCCAACATTCCACGGGTAGTGAGTGTTGGAGCATTTGGGGGGTAGTTCTGAGAACACTGGAAACTAATCCAAGTGTATTTCACACCTCACACCTTCTAGACTGGATAGCAAATAGAGGAGATATACAAATGAGATAAGGCAGGAAGCATGGAGAGATTGAAAATTAGAAATACTATCATTCACTGCCCCACTTACCCACATTGTACAAATGTCTTTTTTTTCTGTTCTTTAGATTCTCAGGGAAGATACCCACCCTTGCTTCATCCCTCTCCCATTACAGATGTTAATCTTCTAAATTGTCTTCCAATAAACAACTTTACTGTCACCTCGAGGGGAAGAATACCTGACTATATGATCTATTTACAGAAATTGACTCCAACATCTGATAAGAAAATCTCTTAAAGATGTGTAAAAATGGGACATAGCCTATACTTAGATTTTTGTGATTTCCAGATTATATAAAGAAGAATGTCGCTACTAGTACTAGTAGTACTGGGATTAACATATCTTGGGATAGGGAGTCATAAAAATTCAATTCAACAAATCTTTACATATCATTTGTGAGCAATTCACTGTGATAAACAATGAGCAGATAATTGTGGGAATGTTTTAGGCCCTGAGTGTAATAATCTTCAAATTTCATAGACATGTTCAGACCCCTGGGATGCTTGGATCACTAAAGTCTGTTCCAGTCCTAATGCTAAAATCCAAAGTCTCCAGGAATCAAGGATGTAATTAAGGAAAGCAAGGAGGGTACAAAGTAACACAGACTCATGAACCAAATAAATTAATAAGTGGATAAATAAATAAATAAATAAATAGAAAGATGAATGAATGAATAGATGAACAAATGAATGAATAAGTAAATGAGTAGATTAATAAATGGATGAATGATTGGATGAATAGATATCTTGACAGATAAGTGAATGAATAAATAAATAAATGAGAGGGAGATGTCGATTTATTTTGGACATGTTATGGAAGGCTTTATGAAAAAGGAGGCACGAGAACAGGGTCTCAAAGGAGAGATATCAACAGATAGAGGAAAGAAGAGATGTCATTCCAGGAATAGTAGGTAGTGAACTAAGGAGTGAAAATAAGACAAGGCATGTGGAAAGGGATAATGAATACACTATAGTAGATAGCATAGTGCCTACTGTGTGCCAGACACTGTTCTAAGTGCTTTACAAATATTATCTCATTCGAACCTCAAACAACTCTGTGTGATAGATGATGTTAGAGCTGAGGAAATTGAATCAAACAGAAATTATGTGATTTGCTCAGGGTCACATAGCTAGTAAGTATGTGAGACTGGATTTGAACTCAGGTCTTTCTGACTTCAGGCCTAAAGCTTTAAACATTGCACCACCCAGCTGGGAGATGGAAGGTATTTTGGCTATAATATAAATTATGCAAAGAAGAGTAGGATGAATGAAGGCTAAGGAAGTATCCTTTGTGGCTACCCATTGCCTACCAAATAAAGTATTAACTCCTGATCCTGGAATTCAAGACCTGGGTTCAAGTTCCACTTTAACATGTACTAGTTGTGTGATTCTTAGCAAATCATTGCCTCTCAGCACTCTAGGCAGCTCTCTAAGATTATGAATTTGAGAGAATTTGCCTGCTTGGTTGGGTAGAGGCAGTTGACTCATTTGGAAGCTCCCTACACCATTGAAATCATAGATTGCTTCTATTCATTTTCCTGGAATTAAAAGCCCTTCACATTTTAGCTTCAGGTCTACCTTACCAGCCTCATCTAAGACACCTTTCAGGTGATGCACATCCTAAGCAAACTGGGTAATTCTAGACCCTTCCCCTCATTGGCCACTATGTTGTTACTTACATCATTCTACACTGGTGCCAGTGAAACTCATTGCTTTCTCTCCTAACATTTTCCAGAACTAGCTGCTCCCCAGACTTTCCTTTCAATCACAATCAAGGTTTTGTTCAGCATACCCTTTGGAGGGATCCCTGCTTCCATCACACTTTTTTGTTTGTTTAGAATAGAACTTTCAATGACATCACCCTGGGTTCATATAGAATGATTTCTGAACTTTGGAAATAAGGTAAGACACTCTTTAAAATTCTTTTTTCTAAAAATATGGCATGCCAGTATGATGGATGGGTGTCCTTTCAGTGAATTCAAGTCCTATTTTTATTGCAAGCCAGCAAGAATTAGAAAATGTAGAATTGAAGCCAAGAAGAGAAGCTGCAGTTTTTATGCCCAGCACAATTTAGTCACTTTTCCTACTATAAAGTATAATACCTTGTATGTACATGTATGTCTTGGAAGAAAATATGTTGTAATGGAAAGAGTATTGGCACTGGAATTGGAGGGTCTGTATGGAAATTCCCACTCCATTCTCTGTTTTCTTCTTCAACATGCCAATCAATCTGTTATATCATTGACATGGGTAATCCCTCCAGTGATGTAGATGGTTACATATCCATGCCTGGCCATCCCACATGTAACACTTATACATAATAGGATTGTAAACTCCTTGAGGGGAAAGAATTGCTTCTTTATTTATTTCTTTTTTTCTTTGTAGTTCTAGTATCCAGTACAGTCCATGGCAAATAGCAAGAAGTTGATAAATGCTTTTTGATTGAGCCTCATCTAATTTCAACACTGAAGGGTCCAAATTCTACACTGTCCCTTCCTCTTCTTTAGATAGTAAAGATAATACAGTAACTGGTCATCTTTTGAACCCATTACTTTCCCAGCCCAACTTATTTGCAAGTCATGCTTCTTTATACCACTTCCCCTACTGTATTCCTCATTTGTAAGATGTTGTATCTTGACCATGCCCACCAGATTTATCTTCATTGTGTCCTTCGGGTAATTCTCTCCTTCAACTTTTTAGAGATTAAAGTGTTCTATGACTTAAAGCAATACAACATGACTAGAATGTTTTCTTCTAGTGTCAAAAAAGTGGACCTTTTGATGACTTTAACAAATCACTTCTTTATGAAAACTTCCATGATCACCTTATGATTGCCTTGGATTTATTTTTTTTATGTTTTGTGTCTATTTCTCCATGTACATGTTGTCTCCCATAGAAGAATGAAAACTTCTTAAGGGCAGAAACAATTTCATTTTTGTCTTTATGTTCCTGTCAGCTAGCATAATGTCTAATGTTTAATAAATGCTTGTTCCATGATTGCTAATTTTGCCAGTTTCCATTTCTAGGCCTCAGTTTCTTTCATCCCATAGTATGGACTCATTCAATATTTAATAAGTGAAATGATATGTTTCCAGAAAGATGACTGGAAGCCAGTTTTAGAAAATGTAATCTTATTATAAATTAACTGGGGGTAGTGTTAGGAAGAACTCTACAGGCAATCTCTCTATGCTGCAGCCTTGGGAATGAGTAAGGCAACATCACCATGTGAGACAGTGCTGAAGGAGATGGTGGCAGATGCCATCTGAGTAACAGGATATGAAGAAGACAGGAGAAGAGAAAATTCATGGGGAATAACCTCGTTTTTTTCTGTAAAAATATGAGGCAAGTGTCTCCACTGAAGAGAAAATTCATGGGGAATAACCTCGTTTTTTTCTGTAAAAATATGAGGCAAGTGTCTCCACTGAAAAGGTAGGAAGAGGGGGCAAGCATGGGAGGTTAAAAAAGGATGCCAAGCTTTGGAAGAGCCACTGTGCAAAGTTGGCTGCTAAGCTGATGAGCTATAGAAGTATTACATAGCAACAATGAGGGACCAGTTGAGGGTACACTTAATAAGCAATTCATAGGTCTTGTTGATTGATTATTTATCTCTGGGGGTTTAAAGAGGTAGCCATGGATTCAAGAATATGGATTCAAAGCCAACTTTGGCCACAAACTGGCTACATGATCATAAGCAAATAACTTTATTTCAGAGCTCTAGGCAGCTGTCTTTGAGTCTAAGTTATAGAGAAACCCCTGATCGACTTGGGTTGAGGAAGTTTCCGTGAAGGGGTTTCCCTAAAGGTATGAAATCAAAAGTCTTAACTACAATGCTATGCCCTGCAGTTAGAACTGGAAATATAATCAACTGACCAATCAAAAAGCATTAAAAAAAATGAGGCAAGGTAGTAGCTGCCTTCACAGAGTTCACATTTTCCTGGTCATAGAGGGTGAGGGAGTCTTATACAGAGATAAGTAAAATCAAAATATATCTAAAGAAAGTACAAAGAAAGCCTGCAGGTCAGAGGAAGGTGACCTTGGCTGGGGCTTACTTTTCAACCCTGCCAGGAAAGATGTAAAGGCTGATTTCTTCCCATTTAAGAACAAAGTTCACCTGGAGCTTGTGGATAGCCCTCCATCTCAAAATAATCAATCAAAAAATACATTATTTTATACATCAATGCCACTGAAGAGGGGTAAAAATGTGCCATTGTCAAACAGAAAGAACCCAAACTAAAAATAACTCATTTGGATGGAAATGCTGGAAACACAAAACCCGACTATGCAGGTCCCATGCCATGCCTTCACATTACACTTTAATCCAATTTGCAGAGTTGGTAATCTGATAAAAATAAACAGAACTCAGATTTAGACATGGGCTGACTTTCTCCAGCTGCCAGAATGCAATGGCCATTGCAGTTCCTTTTTCTTGGAAATCTGTTTCCCTCTTCCTAACATCCAGGCCTTTCAACCTTAATTATCTCAGAATCAGAATCATAAAATGCAAAAAAAAATTCTCTCTCTCTCTCTCTCTCTCTCTCTCTCTCTCTCTCTCTCTCTCTCTCTCGCTTTTAACAACAGTCCCTATACACTACAAATGCATGAAAATGGGAAAATGCATATCCAATCCCTCTAAAATCACACTTATTTGCATTAAAATATCTGAAGGGTAAAATGTAATTGACCTAATCCTCCAAATGTTCGAAACACCTAATGAGAACTGAAGTAAAGGAGAAGACATATGCTAATTTCATGATCACCACTACAGAATGGGAAAGCTGATTCTTTGTTGTCGTTGTTGTTTTTTGTTGTTGTTGTTTGTTTGTTTTTTATATTTGAAACATTTAATTTTAAAATTTCGAATTCCAGATCCATTCCCCTCATCCCTTTTCACCCACTCCCACTGGGAAGATAAGCAATTCAGTATATGTTGTACATGTATAGCTATGCAAAACATTACCATAGTAGATATATTGTAAAAGATTGCTTATATTTCCCTCCCACCCATCCCACTCCCCACCTGGTCCATTCCTTACTTTGATCCTGTCCCTCTTCGAAAGTGGTTACTTCCAACCTCCCCTCCCCCCAGAATGCCCTCCCCTCCATCATTCCCCCTCTCATCCCCCTTCCCCCTACTCTCCTGCAAGGTGAGATATCCCATTTAGTATGTATGTGATTCTCTCCCTGAGCCAAACTCAATGAGGATATGGTTTTGCCTTTTTGCCTTCCTGTTCTTCCCCTCCCCTGCAACTACTTCCCCTTGCCTCTTCTACATGAGATAGTTTACCCTACCCTGTCTCTCCCCATCTCCTCTTGCCACTGTCCTCTCTCACCTCTTAACTTCACCCCTTAAGTATCATCCCTTCCCATCAAATTCAACCTGTGGCCTCTATCCATGTATACCTGTAAACATACATACATATATATATATATATATATATATATATATATATATATATATATATATATTATGTATGTATGTATATATATACATTCACATATGTATTCATATGCCCATGTACCCTTCTTCAATCATTTTCATAATGAGAAAGGTTTCATCAAACACAGTTATTGTTTTTCCATGTAGGAATGTAAATAGTTCAACTTTGATAAGTTCCTTTTGATTTCTTTTCCCTGATTACCTTCTCAAGCATCTCTTGCTTCTTGTGTCTGAATGTCAAATTTTCTATTCAACTCTGGTTTTTTCCTCAAGAATGCTTGAAAGTCCTCTATTCCACTGAATGACCACATTTTCCCCTGAAACAAGATACTCAGTTTTGCTGGGTATGTGATTCTTGTTTTTAATCCCAGTTGCTTTGACCTCCAGAATATCATATTCCATGCCCTTTGATCCCTCAGTGTAGAAACTACCGGGTCCTGGGCTATTCTGATTTTATTTCCACAATATTGAAATTGCTTCTTCCTGGATGCTTGTGGTATTTTCTCCTTTATCTGGGAATTCTGGAACCTGGCTATAATATTCCTGGGATTTTTCTTTTTGGGATCTTTTTCAGGAGGTGATCTCTGGATTCTTTCAAACTCTATTTCCCCCTCTGGGTCTAAAACATCGGGGCAATTTTCCTTGATAATTTCTTGAAGGATGATTTCTAGGTTATTTCTTTGGTCATGGCTTTCAGGTAGTCCAATAATTTTAAAATTATCTCTCCTGGATCTATTTTCCAGATAGTGGTTTTTCCCACGAGATATTTCACATTGCCTTCTATTCTTTCATTTGCTTGGATCTGTTTAACAGCATCTTGATTTCTCATAAAGTCCCTAGCTTCCATTTGCTCTAGTCTAACTCTGAAGGAATGAATCTCCTCAGTGAGCTTCAGAGACTCTTTTTCCATCTGGCAAATTCGGCTTCTTAAGGCATTCTTCTCCTCATTGCCCTTTTGAGCCTCCTTTGCCATTTGAGTTAGTCTGTTTTTAAGATGTTATTTTTCTCAGTCAGGCTGTTGACTCTCACTTCATAATTTTCCTCCATCCTTCTTATTTCTCTTCCCAATTTTTCCTCCACTTCTTTTATTTGATTTTTAAAATCCTTCTTAAGGTCCTCTATGGCCTATAACCAGCTCATATTTTCATTTGCGGCTTTTGATGCAGGATTTCTGACTTCACAGTCCTCCTCCTGTTCCATGCTTTGATCCTCTTTGCCCCCCAAAATAGGAGTCTAATGTTGAATTTTGCTATTTATTTTGTTTCCTTTGCCTAGGCATATTGCCACTTAATTACTTGATTTTGGGGATTCTTGCCACAGTAGGACTCTGCCACCAGATAGGGGAGCTTCTGTCCCAAACGTTGGGGTCTTCTCAACTGCCAGAGGTATTAGCTGGGTGCCCTCCCTGAAGCCCCCACACACTCTAACAAGCTGGACACATACCCCAAGACCTCCACCCCAGACTGCAATCCAGATCCAGGGAGGTTGAAGCAAGAGTGATTACCCCCCAGACTGATCGCTAGATCGCCCTACAGTCCTCAGGCCAGGAGCTGAAGCTGCAACTGAAGCTGCAAAATGGCAGCTGTGCCAAGGCTACTCAGTGGCTTCTCCCCCCCCCAGGGGAAGAAGCTGACACGTTCCCAAATACTGGTCCCAAAGTCCATGGGGCACTAACCTCTCACTTTGTCCTAGGTCTCTATATGTTGGTAATTCTGGAATTGCCACAGCTGCTGGAATTCTGGGGTCCCTCCAGCTGGCTGCTGGCCTGGCCATCCTGGGGCTTAAAACCTCTGATTCACGGGGTCCTGGGCTCGGCTACCAGAGTGCTGTGCTGGTCACTCCCTGCCTGGCTGCCAGGCTGTCCTCAGCAGGATGTTAGCTTCTCTGTGTCATTCTGTGGGTGCTGGAGCTCCAGAGGTTATTCAGAGTTCCCCTTTTATGTAATTTTAAAGTAGTGTGGGCTGGAGCTCTGTGGAAGTGCTGTTTCTACTCTGCCATCTTGGCTCCGCCCCTGGAAGAGTTGATTCTTAGACACTGGAATGACTCAATTTCCATGATGGAATTTGAGTCATTCTCTGTGCCTAAAATCAGTCAATCAACAAAGATTTATGAAGACTTACACTATGCTTATTACTGGACATACAAAGACAAAAACAAAACAGTAACTGCCCTCCAAAAGGTCATATTCTATCAGAAGGTTTAAGAAAAGTAAATGATCCCAATAAGAACAGGTGTAAGAAACTAAGGAAGTAAGTAAAGCAGGGATTCTTTACCTTTTATGTGTCTGGAACCCCTTTGGCAGTCTGACTTTAAAGCCAATGGACTCCTTCATAGAACATATTTTTAATTGCATAAAAATACATGGCATTATAAGAGAAACCAAAGATACTGAAACAGTTATCACAAAAAATTGAAATAACCAACTCCAACTTTAGAACCCTTGCTATCAAGCCACCTTCTCTACTTCAAATATAGTAGTCAAAGATTGATCAATGGCAGGATGGGTTCTTTGGCCTACAAGGCACATGACCTTAGAATCATAAGCCTTAGAGTAGTAAGGAGCCTTAGTGAGCACCTATTCCCATTAGCTCATTTTTCAGCAGAGGAAATTGAGGCCAAGATTAGCAAAGTCATTTGTATAAAATCATATAAGTAATAAGGAAAATAATTAAGATTTGAGCCCAGGGGGTGGCTAGGTGTCGCAGTGAGTAGAGCATCAGCCCTGGAGTCAGAAGGACCTGAGTTCGGATCTGGCCTCAGACACTTAATGCACACACAAACAAAAACATAGCCGTGTGACTTTGGGCAAGTTACTTAATCCCAATTGCCCTCCAAAAACAAACAAACAAACAAAAAAAGATTTGAGCCCAGATCTTTAGACTTGAAAAGTTGCCATACCATGCTTCCAATACAATTACTAGATTACTGATCCCCAGTTAAGACAGACAGAAAGATTTATCACAAACCAAGACAAAAGTTCAGGAAAAGGATAGGCACACCTATATCTGAGGAAGAGCACTTGCCACATCAGAAACTAGCAAATTGAAGTGGAGGAAATAGGTAACAGGATGAACTCTGTCCAGGAATCCTGCCCAGAAACAGTTTCTTCCTGAGATAGATGAAAAACCAGATTGTGTTATCTCCCTAACTGGGGAGAAACTAATCTCAAGTGCGATCAATGTAAAACAATCTATAAACCGGAAAACAAACTTGTTATGAAATTTGTGACAAAGAAAAGGTTGATTGTTCCATCATCAAAGAAGAGGAAACCCTTATAGTTCACTGCCTCAACTAGGGCATCAGTTTCTCTTCCACTCTGAGGCTACTTGGGGGTCTCATATAATGGCCAGGGGAATCCAAGTCTCTAGGCTGGTATTTAGGTAATTCCAGAGGTAAGATTCAAATGAGAACATGAATACAAAGCACTCTGCAAACTCTAAAGCTCTACATAAACAGCAGCAACATCATCATCACCATCACCACCATCATCATCTTCATCATCATCACCACCATCATCACCACCACTATCACCATATCACTAAGCCCCCAATTTGGTGATAACTTCATTCCCTGAGCATTCTACTGCTGTCCTGAGTTAAAACAATACATACATACATACATACATACATACATACATACATATATAAACAATACATATATACATATATATGTCATAATAAAGGCATCTGTTGGTAAATGTTTAATAGCAGGGTTCTATAGGGGAAAAAACAAAAGAGGTAAGCATTCACTTTTAAGTTTAATATGCACTTTTCTTTTACATTTTATTAATTCTAGATAATCAACAAAATAACAAACCTTATTTGTTGTGGTCACCGATTTCTGAGGTGTAAATGTGCACTCTGATAAGTTAACTACTAGCTGTAAGTCAGCTGTCTCCTGCAAAACCCTGGGTAGTTTCACTGTATTGAGACAGTGGTGTGGTTTATTAGAAGGGGAGAAAGAGATGAGACACCTTCATGGAAGAGCAGGGGAATTCTGAGGGAGGGGTATTCCCCAGGGGCTTTTCCCTCTGTGTCTGTTTCTGGAAATGTCTGCTGCAATGGGCTGTGTCACAAACTGCCAAAGGTCTTCACGCACGCGCACACACACACACACACACACACACACACACACACACACACAAACAATGAAAAGTTTGTGCTATGATAACTCTGCTTCCCAAAATAGCTGTTACATTAACAATGCCATCTAAGTAAGTCCTTCACTGTTTTCCCAGGTATGCCTGTATCAGAGCTCATGGGATCCATCTTCTCAGAGACTGTAGGACCTTCGCAGTGACGATTCAATGGCACACACATAGAAAGGAACAAGCCATTGTTAGTATATAAAAGAACTGGAAAATTGAGATTTCCCCATGTTTCTCTAGCACCATCCAGAAAAGACCAGACCAGGCAGGGCTGCTCAGTCCACCTGATACACACTCAACATATACTGACAATGTAGAGAAGACTGAGTGAGACAATCACAGTAATGGACCAAAATGACTTCAGTGTGTCCATTTCCTTTATTGTCATTTATCTATTTGTCTTTCAGTCTTCTTATCTAAATGTGGGGAGGGGTCCTGGGGAGAGGGAGATGTAATATGTGTTGGTGATTCAGAACTATCAAGCCTCAGGGCAGAGATAGGACTTGGTGGGAGTAGGGCACTGTCCAAATTATACAATCAAGGAGCCTAGATTAGAGATAAAAAGAAATTAGTCTATCTTGTCCAATCTGCTCATTTTCAGATAAAGAAACTGAGGCCCAGAAAGGATAAGTTACTTGTTGAAAGTCATTCAAATAGTAGGTGGTAAAGACAAGATTCAAACCAAGGTCACTGATTTTGAATCCAGCCCCCTTTACTCTGTGTCACATTGGATAAACAAAATACCATGCCATGGTCAAAGCAAAGGGCAAGCTAGTCCTGAGAAGTAGGCACAAATAGTGGCGTGCAGGCTGGTGAAAGCTGGACAAAGCCGTCTGGCCAGAAGTCAGAAAAGAGTAGATGAGGAAACATTGAGGAGGTTGATACAGGGTGTCAACAAATGACCATCACTTCCTGGAGCCAACAGGGCTCTGAATTGACTATTCCCCTATTTATCAATAGCTATTTATTAAACATCATCTCCCTTGTGTAGGTGTTATATTTGGTACTAGGGATACAAAGTAACAACCAAGACAGTCACTGTCTGCCCTCAAGAACTTTACATTCTATTATATATCCTGTGGAATTGCTATCATTTCAAGTGAAACTGTCTTCTCAGAGAGAGAGTTGACAAGGTGAAAACCCAGTAAGAGGCATTTCCTCCAGGTCTCTGGTAGAACCTACTTCCTCCTCAGTAGTGTCTACAACTCTCACTTCAAGATTCTCTGGAAGCTCAGGCACCACAGGGTAGAAGACACCATCTGCCCTAGAGGCACCCCTCTCCAATTCCTGTTTCCCTCCCAACCCTAGCGTTGACCACACCTTGGTGTCCACCTCTCCCCTTGCATCTGTACCTGAAGATGCACCATCCTCCGAGATACTGTCTATCCCCTGAAGTACCCCTCAACTATGACCTGAGTGAAAAACTTTCTTATCACACACTGGCTCAGAGACAATGAAAATGAGATAACTCTGATTGGTTGGGACCCTTGCTTGGCAAAGGACATGTGTTTGCCCATGCATAGGTCAAGAATTGCTTGGAATTTTCTTTGGTAAAAGCCAATCAACAAGCATTTATTAAGCACCTGTTATGTGCCAAGCATTGTGCTAAGAATAGAGGACACAGAGCTCAAAGCAAAACACTCCTGTCTGCAAGAATTTCGCCTTCTCATGATCAGGCAGCTCCCTATAGGGCCATCATATGGCTTCATCAGCTAACCCAGCCCCACTTTCTAGGAAACTTGATATACAGTAGGCACTTAATAAATGCTTGTTGGTTGATTGATCATGATGCAGAGAGCCTCTACCTGGCTTAAGCTCAGATGCCCAGATAAACACTGGCATTGTTCTGCTCAGAGAATCCCCAGGCACAGTGTTACTTCTGTTTTGTCCCCCCTATACAGACACACACACACACACACACACACACACACACACACACACACACACACACACTATATTCTTCTTAAAAGCCTGACCATGGGCAGAAAATCCAATAAGTAGATTTCAGAACCAGACAATTGACAGTTTTCGCTGATGCCTTTAAGCTGTAAGAAAAAAATCTATAATCGGGATGCCTTGAAAACCACTGACATTCAGTCAATGGAACATTTTCTGGCCATTGTGAAAAGGACTTATCGAAGGAGGGGATGGGGCATGGAAGGAAGAAGGGAGAGAATGTGCGGGGCCTATTTTTAGCTTCTTCCTTCACAATTAATATTTACTAAGTCTCCTGAGCCTTGGACCCATGTTTCAGTCTGACCATCGCAGCTGCAGTTTCTTGCCTTTGCTATAGCAACCACAGAAATGCCAGTGTTGTATTTCCTTTTCTCTGCAAAATAGAAGAGAAGCCAAAGGAGCAACGGCCGCCAGGAGACAGATAAATACCTTCAGAAATGATCATGATGAAAAATTTCATTTTATGGGAGTATTTACAAAGCACAAGTGACTCCAGGGGGCTTAGGCCATTACACTCTAGCAGAATGCATGTCTGGCTTCATGGCAGTAGTGTTAATTAGGTTCATTTGCAGAGACTATCCACAACAAAAAGATCATTTTTTCTTTCCTTTTATTGTTCTTTTCTTTTCTTCTTTCTTTTTCCTCCTCCTCCTCCTCCTCTTTCTTCTTCTTCTTGTTCTTGTTCTTCTTCTTCTTCTTCTTGTTCTTCTTCTTCTTCCTCTTCTTCTTCTTGTTCTTCTTCTTCTCCTCCTCCTCCTCCTCCTCCTCCTCCTCCTCCTCCTCCTCCTCCTCCTCCTTCTTCTTCTTCTTCTTCTTCTTCTTCTTCTTCTTCTTCTTCTTCTTCTTCTTCTTCTTCTCTCTCTCTCTCTCTCTCTCTCTCTCTCTCTCTCTCTCTCTCTCTCTCTCTCTCCCCTTTAAAAATGTCCTTAACATCTCTCTAGAAAAAACATGCATTTCACTTTCCAAGTTATATAAGAAGACTTTTTAATTTATAACACTGAGAATGCCAGAAAAAGATAAAAATGTCTTGCATGAGGAATTAGCCTTGGTATCATCTGGCCTGGAGTCTGGACCATTTTCTGACTTAATATTTGACATTCATGGTATTGTATCAGCAATCTTCCATTTACAACTATCACGGGGTGATTTCTTCACTTTGTGGTACAGTTGAGACAAAACTGAATCTGGAGTCATGTGGCCCAAGTTTGAATTCTGGTGCTGTTACTTGGTTTCTATGTGACATTGGGTAAGTAACTTCCCTTCTCTTGCCCTCAATTTCTTTCCCTATAAAATGAAGGGTTTGAACTAGAGGGCTTCCTTTTGAGTTCCAGATCTATAATCCTGTGCCCCTACCATTCAAATCTGAAAGTAAACACAATGACCATTCCTCATACGACTAAAAGATTGAATCTTATCTTCTTTAGAAATCTAAATCTATGATCCTCAATAGGAGCATTATCGTCATATTGGAAGCCAGTGGAATTTTCAAGTTTCTGTCTATGATCTAGGTATTTGAGAATAGATGAGTCCACAGCCCCAAAATGCTACAGAATGGACTTCAAGTTGGTGTGGTCCTTGGCCAAATGGATAGTCATTCTTCCATGTAAATTCTAGAATTATTATTCTTCATTTTTCAAGAGGACCAATGAGATCACTGGGTAGTGCCTTGATTCGAGTGTGCTGTGTCACACTTAGAGCTTAAGCAGACATTGAAATATTAGAATGGAAAGCTCCTAGAAGAGAAGGGTTATTTCATTATTGTCTTTGTGTCACCGGTGTCACCACAGTGCCTGGCACATATCAGTCAAGTTCCTAATCAAGTTTTGATATGCTCATTGATTAATAGTGTTTTAAGAGATGAATATTTGAGAAAATGAAGGGAAGGACATGTTGATGGTTCCTTTATCCTCAAAAACCCTTTCCTCAACCTAATAGGTCAAATTGCTTTAAAGTTTCTCATGAATTTCTCATGGTTTCTTCTTCTTTACAAGTTTCTCTGAAGGATTGTCAGGTGTGGGGAACATGTGGTCTTTTAGGTCCTTGGGTACGACCCTTTTGACTGATTCCAAGTTTTACAAATATTTTTATTAAAGGGATTTGTTCTGTGAAGTTTGGATTTAGTCAAAGGGTCACACTTGAGGACCTAGAGGACCACAGGTTGCCCACCCCTGACAGACTCCTCACTATCCACTCTAGAAATCTGGCTTCTGCCCTCATCCCTCTATTGAAGCACTCATGTCATTTGAAGGGATCCAAGGATTTTCTCATTAGTCAAGCAGAAAGTCTTTGCTCAATCCTCCTCCTCCTTTAGCAATATTCCACATTAGGTGATGGGGACCATCCACTCTGAAATTCTTAGAGCTGTATTCAATTTTTTCATACTTTCCAAATGGGAACGTATCTCCCCACATCCTCCCCCAAATGGGAAAGAAATAGAAAGAAAAAAACTTGTAACAAACACACATATTCAAGCAAAATGAGTCTCTGCATTGCCATGTGCCACAAAGCTATGTCTCATCCTGAATCTTGAATTTATCACCTCTCTGTCAGACGATAATAAAGAAAAAGGGCCCCAAATGATGTAAAAATGAAGGAAATGGGGGGACAGAGCCAAGATGGCAGAGTAGAAACAGCTTGTCCAAGCCTCTCTGCCCCCAGATTCCCCACAAACTATGTAAAAGGGGACTCTGAACAACTTCTGGAGCCCCAGCACTCACAGAACGACACAGAGAAGCTAACCTCCCGCTGAGGACAGCCCTGCAGGAAGGACCAGCGCAGAGGTCTGGGACCTGGCAGCGCGCAGAGCGCAGAGAGCAGGAGCCGAGCTGAGCCCAGGTCCGCATGAGCCGAGGTTTTAGCCCCAGGGCGGCAGGGCCAGCAGCCAGCTGGAGGAACCCCAGAACACCAGGAGCTGTGGCAACTCCAGAATTATCAACATAGACATGCCTAGGACAAAGTAAGAGGTTAGTGTCCTATGGACTTTGGGACCTGTATTTGGGGAATGCGTCAGCTCCCTCCCCTGGGGGCTAGAAGCCTCTGAGGACAAACTCCATTTTGTAGTTTCAGAGGCAGCTCCCGCTCCCAGCCTGCAAATTTGTAGGGAGATCCAGCGATCAGTCTTGGGGGGTAATGGCTCTTGCTTTAACCTCCCTGGATCTGGATTGTGATCTAGGGTGGAAGTTGTGGGTGGGTTTACAGCTTGCCAGAAACGGAAGTTGCCCCCCACACGTTCGGGACGAAAATTCCTCTATCTGGCCTTAAAGCCATAGTGTGGCAACAAGCCCAAAAGTCAAGTAATTAAGTGGCAACATGCCAAGGCAAAGGAAACAGAAAAATGCAACCCTAGACTCCTATTTTGGGGGCATAGAGCGGGAAAAGGACTGTGAGGTCAGAAGTCCTGCTCCAAAAGCCCCAGGGGAAAACATGAGCGGGTTGCAGGCCATAGAGGACCTTAAGAAGGACTTTAAAAATCAAATAAGAGAAGTGGAGGAAAAATTGGAAAGAGAAATGAGAAGGATGCAGGAAAAGTATGAAATGAGGGTCAACAGCCTGACTGAGGAAAACAACACCTTAAAAAATAGACTGGCAGGGGCGGCTAGGTGGCGCAGTGAATAGAGCATCGGCCCTGGAATCAGAAGGACCTGAGTTCGGAGCTGGCCTCCGACACTTAATCCGCACAAACAAAAACTTAGCCGTGTAACCTTGGGCAAGTTACTTAACCCCAATTGCCCTAAAGGGGCGGCTAGGTGGCGCAGTGAGTAAGAGTGCCGGCCTCGGAGTTTGGATGACCCAAGATCAGATCCGGCCTCAGAAAATGAGCACCCACGCATAAATCAAAAATGACTAGCCGTGTAACCTTGAGCAAGTTACTTAACCCCAATTGCTTTAAAAAAAAAATAGACTAGCTCAAATGTCAAGGAGGCCCAAAAGGGCAATGAGGAGAAGAATGCCTTAAAAAGTTGAATTTTCCAGATGGAAAAAGAATCTCAAAAGTTCACTGAGGAGATTCATTCCTTCAGAGTTAGACTGGAGCAAATGGAAGCTAGTGACTTTATGAGAAATCAAGATGCTGTTAAGCAGATACAAACAAATGAAAGATTAGAAGGCAATGTGAAATATCTCATGGGAAAAACCACTGACCTGGAGAATAGATCCAGGAGAGACAATTTAAAAATTATTGGACTACCTGAAAGCCATGATCAAGGAAAGAACCTAGAAATCACCCTTCAAGAAATTCTCAAGGAAAACTGCTCTGATATTTTAGATCCAGAGGGCAAAATAGAGGTTGAAAGAATCCACAGATCACCTCCTGAAAAAGATTCCAAAAAGAAAACTCCCAGAAATATTATAGCCAGGTTCCAGAATCCCCAGATCAAGGAGAAAATACTACAAGCAGCCAGGAAGAAACAATTTCAATATTGTGGAAACACAATCAGAATAGCCCAGGACCTGGCAGCTTCTACACTGAGGGATCGAAGGGCATGGAATATGATATTCCAGAGGGCAAAAGAACTGGGAATGAACCCAAGGGTCACCTACCCAGCAAAACTGAGTATTTTGTTTCAGGGGAAAATATGGTCATTCAGTGGAATAGAGGACTTTCAAGCATTCTTGAGGAAAAAACCAGAATTGAATAGAAAATTTGACATCCAGACACAAGAGGGAAGAGATGCCTGAGAAGGTAATCAGGGAAAAGAAATCAAAAGGAACTTATCAAAGTTGAACTATTTACATTCCTATATGGAAAAGCAATAACTGTGACTGATGATATCTTTCTCACTATGAAAATAATGGAAGAAGGGGGTGTGGTCATATGAATACATATGTGAATGTGTGTGTATATGGTTACAGTTATATATGGATAGAGGGTATAGGTTGAATTTGTTGGGAAGGGAGAATACTCAAGGGATGAAATTATGAGGTGAGAGAGGAAAGTGGCAAGAGGAGATGGGGAGAGACAGGGTAGGGTAAACTATCCCATGTAGAAGAAGCAAGGGGAAGTGGTTGCAAAGGAGGGGGAGAATGAGGAAGGCTAAGAAGGCAAAACCACATTCACATTGAATTTGGTTCAGGGAGAAAATGACATACATACTAAATGGGATATCTCAACCTGCAGCAGGATAGGGGGAAGGGGGATGAGAGGAGGGATGATGGATGGGAGGGCATCCTTGGGGTGAGGGGAGGTTGGAAGTACCCACTATAGAAGAGGGACAGGATCATGTAGGGAATGGACCAGGTGGGGGTGGGATGAGTGGGAGGGAATTATAAGCAGCCTTGTACAATATATCTACTATGATAATGTTTTGCATAGCTAGACATGTACAACATATACTGAATTACTTATCTCCCAAGAATGAATGGGTGACAAGGGAGCAAGGAAATGGATCTGAAATTCAAGGTCTTAACATTAAATGTTTCGAATATATATAAATACTATTATTAATACTCTTTTGCTTGTAATAGGGAGATAAGATGTGCAGGCATTGGGACACAAAGATTCACCTTCCTCTAATGGAAAAGTCGATGGGGGTATGGGAGAGAGCAGATTGGAGGAAGTGATATCTTGTGGGACTACTATTCTGGGCGGTTGGGTAGGGGAATAATGGGGGGAAAATGATTGTAACTCAAAATCTGGTGGAAATGAATGATGTAAAACAGAAGTTAATAAAGCATTTGTTTAAAAAAATGAAGGAAATGGTCAAGGAAAAGGACTCATTTTCTTCAAAAACATTTATAGCAACTCATTCTATGAGAGTAAAGACTAGAAACAAAGAGGGTGCTTATTGATTGGGAAGTGAATGAATAAAGGAGGGTAGAGGAGCCCACTGGGATAGTGCTTAGACATTTAAATGATAAATGGCATTTCAGAGAAGCTCATTTGTGCTTATTCATCACAAGAGATCATGGGACCCTAGATCTAGTGCTAGAAGAGGTCTCAGAGATCATCTAGGATCATCCTTTCATTTCAGGTGAGGAAACTTACGGCTCAGGAAGTTTCGCTAAATTGCCCCAGTTCAAACTCATAGTAGTAACAGAGACAGGATTTGAATTCAACTACCCTTATTACAGATTCCACTATACCAAAATTGGGGTGGCTACTGATGGGGTAAGTAGGAATTACTCTATCATGAAGGGCACCTCAATTATGAAATGCTGTGATTCTGTGAAAGACAAACAGACAGAACCCCACATCTATGCTTGAAGTCGCTCTACTTCTCCTACATCCCAAACTCCAGGACACAGAACTATTTTCAGTTGCATAGGTCATGTGATCTATTTTTTCTTGTTTGTTTTACTCAACTGTATGAATAATTTACACCCAAATGATGTCTCTAGAGTACAGTTATTCACATTTTGGGAAGTAAGAGGTAAGTTAAATATTTGTAAGGTCTCTGGGAAAATATGAACCTTGGCATGACAAAGGATCATAGCTAACTCATTTCATATCCTATACTCTTTCACCTAAGAACAAACAAAACAAAAGAAAACCAACAGTGTCATGTGTTCAAGGCTACACAGGGGCATGGGGTGGAGGATGAGGGTGTGAGAACTTTCTCCATATAGAGGTTTATGGCATTTTTTCTCAGTTAACACTAGGGAAGAAAAGATCTTTTAATTAACACCATTTGATTGCATCTCAGAATTTCTGAATTCAAGAGATGTACAAGTCTACACTTGGCTCCTGCTCAGCAGGGACTTCTTCAGGAAGCAGACCAGAAAAAGTCACAGGCTAGCTATATGTTGTTGTTATTGTGTCATTTCTGTTGTGTCTGACTCTGTGACTCTATTTTGGGTTTCCTTGATAGAGATACTAGAGGAGTTTGGCATTTCCTTCTCCAGATAATGTTACAGATGAGGAAACTAAGACAAACAGGCTTAAGTGACTTGCTTAGTATCCCATAGCTAGAAAGAGTCTGGGACCAGATTTGTACTCAGATATTCCTGACTCCAAGCCCAGTCCTCCATCCACTGTGTTGTCTAACTGGACCAGAATAGCTATGGATTCTGTGAACAGGACAAGGACCTTCCATTATAAGTTATCACACACTTCCAAGATTAGATTCCATGCATCCAAGTGGAGTGGCCCCAGATAAAACAGATTATACGTTCTGGCTAGTCCCCTATTATACTTTATTTTATACATATTAATGATTCCTATAGAATAGAAACTTCCCTAAGTAGTACTTGGGCAGGGGCCTAATGTTTTCAAATCCATGAGCTCAAGAGTGAAATCTGTTTAAGGCTTGGTCTTTGAGAAAGAGATTAGCCAGTAAACCACCCCCAAGTTAACTAGGTAGCCTTCAGCCATCAAAATTGACCTTCCATTGGAGAGGACAGGCAGAGGCAGAGGCAAAGGAAGAGCTGAGTTGCCCAACTGGCTGGGTCCCCATTCAAGCATCTCAGGCTGCTCACAAGTAGAGGACCATGACATTAGGGAAATGATGAAGTGACTTGCAGTTGACTTTGATTTGAGTGAGAGAGCTCTGTGCAATACCACCAACCTCACTTTCTCCTCCAGAGCCATCTGGGTCCAGTGGTTGGATATTTATCAGGATGACTGGAGATGGTCCAGGATGCACTTAATGCCTATTTGGGGGCTCTCCTGGTTCAGAGTGAATGTCAATAGTAACTGTTTCTCTTTTGACCAGCAAATCTGAGGGTCTTCCCCACCCAGTTCGGTTTATGTTTGATTAAAGGGGTCATTCCTTGACCCAATTCTTAAAGAGGCCTATTCACTGAATGGGGGTTACCTCATTCAAAATAAGAACCAGGAAAGGCCTTAGCCTAAAAGAGCCACGGTCTACCATTGCATCCTGAACCTTCTCCCATTATTCTGATGAATGTCAGGCCACTAGATACTAGATGCAGATACTTCTGGAGAAGAAAGTGAGGCTGGTGACCTTGTGAAGCCTTACCTAAATCAAATCAAAATCAATGGCAAGTCATGTCATTATCTTCCTGATGTCATGATCTCCTTCATGAATGAAACACAAAGATAACAGCAACAAGCTCCATGAGGGAAGTAAATAGTTATGTGTGTCTTTTTGCTCCCACCATCTAGCTCAGTGCCTGGAATATAATAGGACCTTAATAAATGTTTATTCATTGGTTAAGAAAATGGAAGATATTGAATTCTATGTGTATGAATTTTAACACCCCATGGTGATCAACTGGAAATCACTGAAGAGTTATTGATCAGTGAAACATCTTCTTCCGTGATATGTTTTGATTTGTATTTAAATGAATAATTTGTCATAAAAATATTAAGTATCACCATAATGAATTATATTCACTCTTGGACTACTGTCAATAAATGAATTTCAATGCAAAACATTGCAGTGATTTTTCCATCACTCTCTCTAACTCTCTATTAGAGTTATCTCTTTTGTCTAATTGTTCTCACATTTGTGTTTTTCCTAATAGGGAAAGAATTTGACAAAACTCTCTTCTCATGATGCTTTTCCACTTTCTTTCATTTCATAAAACACTTTTCATATCGCTTTATATTCATCATATTTGTCTACCTAAATTATGTGATGGGATGGCCTAACATTGACATGATACACCTGATTCAACCATCCCCTACTGCCAGTTATTGACATTTCTTTTAGCTTTTTGCAGTTAGAAATAATGAAGCAATAAAAATCTTTGAACAGATAGTTCTCTTTATATGAATCAACTCACAAGCACTTCTTAAGCATACATTATATTCTAGGCAACCCACTGAAGAAAACAACTTATGACCAACTATGACAGACTGGACACTTCTCAGCAATGCAGTGATATAAGTCAATCCCGAAAGACTCATGAAGGAGAGAGATGCGACATCCAGAGAAAGAACTGAGCTTGAATCCTGATGGAAGCAAACTAATTGATCTTTTTTCTTCTCATTGTTTGGATTTATTTCTTCTTTACCATTTTGCATCCCATTTAGTACAACATGCCTTTGTAACCTGACTAATGTCTAATGTGAAAACATTTGCAGATCCTATACTGGAATATATGCTGTCTTGGGGGGTGGGGGGAGGGAGGGAAGGGAAATTTGAAACTCAAGGAACTATGGAATTGAATCTTGTAAACTAAAAATAAGCAAAAAAAAAAAAAAAGAAAGAAAAGAAAAGAAAACAACTCCTTAAGTATAATTGGCCAAATGGAAAATGAAGTATAAAAATGAACTGAGGAAAACAACTCCTTAAAAGTTAGAATTGGGCAAATGGAAGCTTATAATTCTATGAGACATCAAAAATCAATCAAGCAAATTCAAAAGAATAAAAAAATAGAAGAAAATTCAAAATACCTCATGCAAAAACAACTGACCTGGAAAACATGATCCAAGAAAGACAATGTCAGAATCATTGGACCATCTGAAAATCATAATGAAAAAGTTAGATTTAGACAGTATCTTTCAAGAAATTATCAAGGAAAACTGCCCTTGTTTCCTGTATCCTGAGAGCAAAATGGACATTGAAGGAAACTAGCAATCACCTCAGGATCCCCAAATTAAAACTCCAAGGAATATTATAGACAAAATTCAGAACTATCAGGTCAAGGAAAAGATACTGCAAGTAACCACAAAGAAACAATTCAAATATCACAGAGTTACAATCAGGCTTACACAACCTTAGCAGCCGCAACATTAAAAGATAGACATCGTGGAACATGATATTCTGGAAGGCAAAAGAACTGAGACTATAACCAAAAATGACCCACCCAGTGAAATTAAGCATAATACTTGAGGGGGGAAAATGGTCATTAAATTAAGTAGAATAATTTCAAGCTTGCATAAAAAGATCAGAATTAATAAAAAAAATTCCTCTCTATTATCAAGACCCAAGAGAAGTCTAAAAAGGTTAAAAAGGAAAAGAAAACATAAGGGATTCAATGGAATTGAACTGTTTACATCCCTACAGGGGAAGATGATACTTATAATTCTGAAAAATTGCACCACTAATAGTAGAGCTAGAAGGAATGTACATAGAGGGTATGGAAATAAAGTGAATTTACATATATACATATACACACACATATATTTTTTTTTGTGTGTGTGTGTGTGTGTGTGTGTGTATACATGATATGTATAAAATATGATGCAGAAAATATATACTGAAAATATAAGGCAAACATAAAATGAGTTTATAAAATAATTAAGGGATAAGAAAGAGGAGTACACTGGATGCAGAAGGAAGATGTATAATGGGATAAATTATTTCACATGAAGAGGCAAGAAAGAACTATTACAGTGGAGAAAAAGATGGGAGGGTGGGCAATGGGGTATTGCTTGAACCTTACTTTCATCTTTATTGACTCAAAGAGGGAATAATATATACAATCAGATGAATAAAGAAATCTACCTTACCTACTAGGAAAGTAGGAGGGGAGAAGATTAAGAAAGGGGGGGGTTGGCTTGCACTGACAGAAAGGAGAACAGCCTGGGGGAGGTGGTAGGCAGAAGCAAAACACTGTTGAGAAGGGAAAAGGTGAAAAGAGAGAGAAGACAAACAGGAGGAAAAATAGGATGGAGGGAGATAAACAGTATGTAATCTTAATTGTGAATGTGATGAACTTTCCCATAAAATAGAAGCAGATAGCAAAGTGGATCAAAAACCAGAGTTCTAAAATTTGTTGTTTAAAAGAAACACACTTGAAAGAGAGAAACAGAGTAAAGGGAAAGAGCTGGAGTATAATCTATTATGCTTCAGCTGAAGTGGGAAAAAACAAAAACAAAAACAGGGGTACCAATCATGATATCAGACAAAGTAAAAACAAAAATAGACCAAAATAAAAGAAACAAGGAAACTACATCTTGGTAAAAAGGTACCATAGACAATGAAGCAATAGCAATACTAAACATATATGCACCAAGTGTTACAGTATCTAAATTATATATATATATATATATATATATATATATATATATATATATATATATATATATATATATAGCAATTGGGGTTAAGTAACTTGCTCAAGGTTACTCGGCTAGTTATTATGTGTGGGTGCTAAGTAACTGCGACCAGAACCCGATCACAGATCCTCCCAACTCCGGGGCCGGTACTCTTACTCACTGTGCCACCTAGCTGCCCCCAGAATCTAAATTCTTAAAGGAAAAGTTAAGTGAGTTACAGAAAGAAATAGAGAGTAAAGCTATACTGGTGGGGGACCTTAACAGTCCCCTCACAGAATTCTATAAATCCAACCAAAAAATAAACAAGAAACTAAGGAGGTAAATAGAATATTTAAAAAGTTATATATGACAGACGTTTGGAGAAGACTGAATAGGAACAAAAATGAATATATCTTTTTTTTTTTCTCAGCAGCACAAGGCACCTAAACAAAAATTTAGCATGTAGTGGGACATAAAAACCTCAACATCAAATGTAGAAAGAGAGAATTATTCAAATCATTCTTTTTAGATCAAAATGCAATAAAAAATTACATTCAACAAAATACAATGGCAAGATAGATTAAAATTAATTGGAAACAAAATAATCTATTCCTAAAGAATGTTAGTTAAAGAACAAGTCATAGAAACAATCAACAATTTCATTAAAAGAGAATAACAGTGAGAAACCATACCAAAATTTATGGGATGCAGCCAAAGCAGTATTAGGAGAAAAATTATTTCTCTAAATTCTCATGTTAAACAATATAGAAAAAAGAACAGATTGATGAATTGGGAATGCAACTAAAAAAAAAACCTAGAAAATGAACAAATTAAAAATCCCCAATTGAGCACGAAATTGGAAATCCTCAAAATTAAAGGTGAAATTAATAAGAGTGAAAGTTAAAAAAAAAATCCATTGAGATAATAAATAAATCTAAGCGCTGGTTTTAAGGGTGGGGAAACAAAGATAGATAAACCAATGGTTAATTTGATTTAAAAAAAAGAAAGAGAAAAACAAATATCCAGTATCAAAAATGAAAAGGGTGAAATCACCACCAATGAAGAAGAAATTAAAACAAACATTAGGGAATGTTTTCCCAGTTAATAAACCTGACAATCCAAGTGAACTTGTGAATATTTACAAAAATATAAATTACCCAGACTAACAGATCAAGAAGGAGAATGTCTAAATAACCCCATATTAGAAAAAGAAAGTTATTAAGTCATTAATGAACTCCTTAAGAAAAAATCCAAAGGGCCAGATGAGTTCACAAGGGAATTCCACCAAACATTCAAGGAGCAATTAACTCCAATATTATATAAACTATTTGGAAAATAGGCAAAGAAGGAATTCTGTCAACCCCCTTTTATGACACAAATACAGTGCTGATACCTAAACCAGGAAGACTAAAGCAGAGAAAGAAAATTATAGACTAATTTACCTAATAAGCATAAATGCAAAAATATGGGGGGCGGAGCCAAGATGGCGGAGTAGAAACAGTTCTTCCAAGCCTCTCTGCCCCCAGATTCTCCACAAACTATGTAAAAAAGGACTCTGAAAAACTTCTGGAGCCCCAGCACCCACAGAATGACACAGAGAAGTTAACCTCCCGCTGAGGACAGCCCAGCACCCTGCAGGAAGGACCAGCGCAGTGGTCTGGGAGCCGGCAGCCCGCAGAGCGCAGGAGCCGAGCCCAGGTCCACGTGAGCTGAGGTTTTAGCCCCAGGGCGGCAGGGCCAGCAGCCGGCTGGAGGAACCCCAGAACACCAGGAACTGTGGAGATTCCAGAATTATCAACATACACATGCCTAGGACAAAGTAAGAGGTTAGTGTCCTATGGACTTTGGGACCTGTATTTGGGGAATGCGTCAGCTCCCTCCCCTGGGGGCTAGAAGCCGCTGAGGAGACACGCCATTTTGTAGTTTTCAGAGGCATTTCCGGCTCCCAGCCTACAAATCGTGGGGAGATCCAGCGATCAGTCTTGGGGGGTAATCGCTCTTGCTTTAACCTCCCTGGATCTGGATTGTGATCTAGGGTGGAAGTTGTGGGTGGGTTTACAGCTTGCCAGAAACGGAAGTTGCCCCCCACACGTTTGGGGCGAAAATTCCTCTATCTGGCCTTAAAGCCATAGTGTGGCAACAAGCCCAAAAGTCAAGCAATTAAGTGGCAACATGCCAAGGCAAAGGAAACAGAAAAATGCAACCCTAGACTCCTATTTTGGGGCATAGAGCAGGAAAAGGACTGTGAGGTCAGAAGTCCTGCTCCAAAAGCCCCAGGGGAAACCATGAGCGGGTTGCAGGCCATAGAGGACCTTAAGAAGGACTTTAAAAATCAAATAAGAGAAGTGGAGGAAAAATTAGAAGGAGAAATGAGAAGGATGCAGGAAAAGTATGAAATGAGGGTCAACAGCCTGACTGAGGAAAACAACACCTTAAAAAATAGACTAACTCAAATGGCAAAGGAGGCCCAAAAGGGCAATGAGGAGAAGAATGCCTTAAAAAGTCAGATTTGCCAGATGGAAAAAGAATTTCAAAAGTTCACTGAGATTCATTCCTTCAGAGTTAGACTGGAGCAAATGGAAGCTAATGACTTTATGAGAAATCAAGATGCTGTTAAGCAGATCCAAACAAACAAAAGAGTAGAAGGCAATGTGAATTATCTCATGGGAAAAACCACTGACCTGGAAAATAGATCCAGGAGAGACAATTTAAAAATTATTGGACTACCCGAAAGCCATGATCAAAGAAAGAACCTAGAAATCACCCTTCAAAAAATTCTCAAGGAAAACTGCCCTGATGTTTTAGATCCAGAGGGCAAAATAGAGGTTGAAAGAATCCACCGATCACCTCCTGAAAAAGATCCCAAAAAGAAAACTCCCAGGAATATTATAGCCAGGTTCCAGAATCCCCAGATCAAGGAGAAAATACTACAAGCAGCCAGGAAGAAACAATTTCAATATTGTGGAAACACAATCAGAATAGCACAGGACCTGGCAGCTTCTACACTGAGGGATTGAAGGGCATGGAATATGATATTCCAGAGGGCAAAAGAACTGGGAATGAACCCAAGGGTCACCTACCCAGCAAAACTGAGTATTTGTTTCAGGGGAAAATATGGTCATTCAGTGGAATAGAGGACTTTCAAGCATTCTTGAGGAAAAAACCAGAGTTGAATAGAAAATTTGACATCCAGACGCAAGAAGTAAGAGATGCCTGAGAAGGTAATCAGGGAAAAGAAATCAAAAGGAACTCATCAAAGTTGAACTATTTACATTCCTATATGGAAAAGCAATACCTGTGACTGATGATATCTTTCCCACTATGAAAATAATGGAAGAAGGGGGTGTGGTCATACGAATACATATGTGAATGTGTGTGTATATGGTTACAGTTATGTATGGATAGAGGGCATAGGTTGATTTTGTCGGGAAGGGAGAGTACTCAAGGGATGAAATTATGAGGTGAGAGAGAAAAGTGGCAAGAGGAGATGGGGAGAGACATGGTAGGGTAAACTATCTCGTGTAGGGGAAGTGGGTACAAATGAGGGGGAGAATAAGGAAGGGTAAAAAGGCAAAACCACATTCACATTGAATTTGGTTCAGGGAGAAAATGACATACATACTAAATGGGATATCTCAACCTGCAGCAGGATAGGGGAAGGGGGATGAGAGGAGGGATGATGGATGGGAGGGCATCCTTGGGGTGAGGGGAGGTTGGAAGAACCCACTATAGAAGAGGGACAGGATCATGTAGGGAATGGACCAGGTGGGGGGTGGGATGAGTGGGAGGGAATTATAAGCAGCCTTGTACAATATATCTACTATGATAATGTTTTGCATAGCTAGACATGAACAACATATACTGAATTACTTATCTCCCAAGAAGGAATGGGTGACAAGGGAGGAAGGAAATGGATCTGAAATTCAAGGTCGTAACATTAAATGTTTCAAATATACATATAAATACTATTATTAATAAAAAAAAATTTGGGACAAAATACTAACAAAGTAAATACAGCAATATATCACAAGAATTATACACTAGTACCAGGTGGGATTTATACCAGTAATGCAGGGTTGGTTCAATATTAGGAAAAGTATCAACATAATTGACCATATCAATCATAAAACCAATAGAAAAAATGAGTATCTCAATAGATACTAAAAAAAAAAAGCTTTTAATGGTATACAACATGCATCCTATTAAAAAAAAAAACAATAGAGAGCATCGAAATAAAGGCAATGATCCTTAAACTGATAAGCAGTATCTATCTAAAACCATCAGCAAGCATTATCTGTAATAGGGATCAGTTAGAAAACATCCCAATATGATCAGGACTGAAACAAGGATGGCCCATTATCATCAGTATTATTCAATATGGCACTAGAAATGTTATCTATAGAAATAAGAAAGGAGGAGCCAAGATGGTGGAGTAGAAACAGCTCTTCCAAGCCTCTCTGCCCCCAGATTCCCCTCAAACTATGTAAAAGGGGACTCTGAACAACTTCTGGAGTCCCAGCACCCACAGAACGACACAGAGAAGGTAACCTCCCGCTGAAGAAAGCCCAGCAGCCCTGCAGGAAGGACCAGCGCAGAGGTCTGGGAGCCAGCAGCAAGCAGAGCGCAGAGCGCAGAAGCCGAGCCCAGGTCCGCGTGAGCCGAGGTTTTAGCCCCAGGGAGACAGGGCCAGCAGCCGGCTGGAGGAACCCCAGAACACCAGGAACTGTGGAGACGCCAGAATTATCAACATAGACTTGCCTAGGACAAAGTAAGAGGTTAGTGTCCTATGGACTTTGGGACCTGTATTTGGGGAATGCGTCAGCTCCCTCCCCTGGGGGCTAGAAGCTGCTGAGGAGACAAGCCACTGTGTAGTTTTCAGAGGCATTTCTGGCTCCCAGCCTACAAATCGTGGGGAGATCCAGCGATCAGTCTTGGGGGGTAATCGCTCTTGCTTTAACCTCCTGGATCTGGATTGTGATCTAGGGTGGAAGTTGTGGGTGGGTTTATAGCTTGCCAGAAACGGAAGTTGCCCCCCACACGTTCGGGACGAAAATTCCTCTATCTGGCCTTAAAGCCATGGTGTGGCAACAAGCCCAAAAGTCAAGCAATTAAGTGGCAACATGCCAAGGCAAAGGAAACAGAAAAATGCAACCCTAGACTCCTATTTTGGGGGCATAGAGCGGGAAAAGGACTGTGAGGTCAGAAGTCCTGCTCCAAAAGCCCCAGGGGAAAACATAGTGGGTTGCAGGCCATAGAGGACCTTAAGAAGGACTTTAAAAATCAAATAAGAGAAGTGGAGGAAAAATTGGAAAGAGAAATGAGAAGGATGCAGGAAAAGTATGAAATGAGGTCAACAGCCTGACTGAGGAAAACAACACCTTAAAAAATAGACTAACTCAAATGGCAAAGGAGGCCCAAAAGGGCAATGAGGAGAAGAATGCCTTAAAAAGTCAATTTGCCAGATGGAAAAAGAATCTCAAAAGTTCACTGAGGAGATTCATTCCTTCAGAGTTAGACTGGAGCAAATGGAAGCTAGTGACTTTATGAGAAATCAAGATGCTGTTAAGCAGATCCAAACAAATGAAAGATTAGAAGGCAATGTGAAATATCTCATGGGAAAAACCACTGACCTGGAAAATAGATCCAGGAGAGACAATTTAAAAATTATTGGACTACCTGAAAGCCATGATCAAAGAAAGAACCTAGAAATCACCCTTCAAGAAATTCTCAAGGAAAACTGCCCTGATGTTTTAGATCCAGAGGGCAAAATAGAGGTTGAAAGAATCCACTGATCACCTCCTGAAAAAGATCCCAAAAAGAAAACTCCCAGGAATATTATAGCCAGGTTCCAGAATCCCCAGATCAAGGAGAAAATACTACAAGCAGCCAGGAAGAAACAATTTCTATATTGTGGAAACACAATCAGAATAGCCCAGGACCTGGCAGCTTCTACACTGAGGGAGAGAAGGGCATGGAATATGATATTCCAGAGGGCAAAAGAACTGGAATGAACCCAAGGGTCACCTACCCAGCAAAACTGAGTATTTTGTTTCAGGGGAAAATATGGTCATTCAGTGGAATAGAGGACTTTCAAGCATTCTTGAGGAAAAAACCAGAGTTGAATAGAAAATCTGACATCCAGACGCAAGAAGTAAGAGATGCCTGAGAAGGTAATCAGGGAAAAGAAATCAAAAGGAACTCATCAAAGTTGAACTATTTACATTCCTATATGGAAAAGCAATAACTGTGACTGATGATATCTTTCTCACTATGAAAATAATGGAAGAAGGGTGTGGTCATGTGAATACATATGTGAATGTGTGTGTATATGGTTACAGTTATATATGGATAGAGGGTATAGGTTGAATTTGTTGGGAAGGGAGAATACTCAAGGGATGAAATTATGAGGTGAGAGAGGAAAGTGGCAAGAGGAGATGGGGAGAGACATGGTAGGTAACATCTCATGTAGGGGAAGTGGGCAAAGGAGGGGGAGAATAAGGAAGGCTAGCAAAACCACATTCACATTGAATTTGGTTCAGGAGAAAATGACATACATACTAAATGGGATATCTCAACCTGCAGCAGGATAGGGGAAGGGGGATGAGAGGAGGGATGATGGATGGAGGGCATCCTTGGGGTGAGGGGAGGTTGGAAGTACCCACTATAGAAGAGGGACAGGATCATGTAGGGAATGGACCAGGTGGGGGTGGGATGAGTGGGAGGGAATTATAAGCAGCCTTGTATAATATATCTACTATGATAATGTTTGCATAGCTAGACATGTACAACATATACTGAATTGCTTATTCCCAAGGAGGAATGGGTGACAAGGGAGGAAGGAAATGGATCTGAAATTCGAGGTCGTAACATTAAATGTTTCAAATATACATATAAATACTATTATTAATAAAAAAATTTGGGACAAAATACTAACAAAGTAAATACAGCAATATATCACAAGAATTATACACTAGTACCAGGTGGGATTTATACCAGTAATGCAGGGTTGGTTCAATATTAGGAAAAGTATCAACATAATTGACCATATCAATCATAAAACCAATAGAAAAAATGAGTATCTCAATAGATACTAAAAAAAAAAAAGCTTTTAATGGTATACAACATGCATCCTATTAAAAAAAAAAACAATAGAGAGCATCGAAATAAAGGCAATGATCCTTAAACTGATAAGCAGTATCTATCTAAAACCATCAGCAAGCATTATCTGTAATAGGGATCAGTTAGAAAACATCCCAATATGATCAGGACTGAAACAAGGATGGCCCATTATCATCAGTATTATTCAATATGGCACTAGAAATGTTATCTATAGAAATAAGAAAGGAGGAGCCAAGATGGTGGAGTAGAAACAGCTCTTCCAAGCCTCTCTGCCCCCAGATTCCCCTCAAACTATGTAAAAGGGGACTCTGAACAACTTCTGGAGTCCCAGCACCCACAGAACGACACAGAGAAGGTAACCTCCCGCTGAAGAAAGCCCAGCAGCCCTGCAGGAAGGACCAGCGCAGAGGTCTGGGAGCCAGCAGCAAGCAGAGCGCAGAGCGCAGAAGCCGAGCCCAGGTCCGCGTGAGCCGAGGTTTTAGCCCCAGGGAGACAGGGCCAGCAGCCGGCTGGAGGAACCCCAGAACACCAGGAACTGTGGAGACGCCAGAATTATCAACATAGACTTGCCTAGGACAAAGTAAGAGGTTAGTGTCCTATGGACTTTGGGACCTGTATTTGGGGAATGCGTCAGCTCCCTCCCCTGGGGGCTAGAAGCTGCTGAGGAGACAAGCCACTGTGTAGTTTTCAGAGGCATTTCTGGCTCCCAGCCTACAAATCGTGGGGAGATCCAGCGATCAGTCTTGGGGGGTAATCGCTCTTGCTTTAACCTCCCTGGATCTGGATTGTGATCTAGGGTGGAAGTTGTGGGTGGGTTTATAGTTTGCCAGAAACGGAAGTTGCCCCCCACACGTTCGGGACGAAAATTCCTCTAGCTGGCCTTAAAGCCATAGTGTGGCAACAAGCCCAAAAGTCAAGCAATTAAGTGGCAACATGCCAAGGCAAAGGAAACAGAAAAATGCAACCCTAGACTCCTATTTTGGGGGCATAGAGCGGGAAAAGGACTGTGAGGTCAGAAGTCCTGCTCCAAAAGCCCCAGGGGAAAACATGAGCGGGTTGCAGGCCATAGAGGACCTTAAGAAGGACTTTAAAAATCAAATAAGAGAAGTGGAGGAAAAATTGGAAAAAGAAATGAGAAGGATGCAGGAAAGGTATGAAATGAGGGTCAACAGCCTGACTGAGGAAAACAACACCTTAAAAAATAGACTAACTCAAATGGCAAAGGAGGCCCAAAAGGGCAATGAGGAGAAGAATGCCTTAAAAAGTCGAATTTGCCAGATGGAAAAAGAATCTCAAAAGTTCACTGAGGAGATTCATTCCTTCAGAGTTAGACTGGAGCAAATGGAAGCTAGTGACTTTATGAGAAATCAAGATGCTGTTAAGCAGATCCAAACAAATGAAAGATTAGAAGGCAATGTGAAATATCTCATGGGAAAAACCACTGACCTGGAAAATAGATCCAGGAGAGACAATTTAAAAATTATTGGACTACCTGAAAGCCATGATCAAGGAAAGAACCTAGAAATCACCCTTCAAGAAATTCTCAAGGAAAACTGCCCTGATGTTTTAGATCCAGAGGGCAAAATAGAGGTTGAAAGAATCCACCGATCACCTCCTGAAAAAGATCCCAAAAGAAAACTCCCAGGAATATTATAGCCAGGTTCCAGAATCCCCAGATCAAGGAGAAAATACTACAAGCAGCCAGGAAGAAACAATTTCAATATTGTGGAAACACAATCAGAATAGCCCAGGACCTGGCAGCTTCTACACTGAGGGATCGAAGGGCATGGAATATGATATTCCAGAGGGCAAAAGAACTGGGAATGAACCCATGGGTCACCTACCCAGCAAAACTGAGTATTTTGTTTCAGGGGAAAATATGGTCATTCAGTGGAATAGAGGACTTTCAAGCATTCTTGAGGAAAAACCAGAGTTGAATAGAAAATTTGACATCCAGACACAAGAAGGAAGAGATGCCTGAGAAGGTAATCAGGGAAAAGAAATCAAAAGGAACTTATCAAAGTTGAGCTATTTACATTCCTATATGGAAAAGCAATAACGGTGACTGATGATATCTTTCTCACTATGAAAATAATGGAAGAAGGGGGTGTGGTCATATGGATACATATGTGAATGTGTGTGTATATGGTTACAGTTATATATGGATAGAGGGCATAGGCTGAATTTGTTGGGAAGGGAGAATACTCAAGGGATGAAATTATGAGGTGGGAGAGGAAAGTGGCAAGAGGAGATGGGGAGAGACAGGGTAGGGTAAACTATCCCATGTAGAAGAAGCAAGGGGAAGTGGTTGCAAAGGAGGGGGAGAATAAGGAAGGCTAAAAAGGCAAAACCACATTCACATTGAATTTGGTTCAGGGAGAAAATGACATACATACTAAATGGGATATCTCAACCTGCAGCAGGATAGGGGGAAGGGGGATGAGAGGAGGGATGATGGATGGGAGGGCATCCTTGGGGTGAGGGGAGGTTGGAAGTACCCACTATAGAAGAGGGACAGGATCATGTAGGGAATGGACCAGGTGGGGGGTGGGATGAGTGGGAGGAATTATAAGCAGCCTTGTACAATATATCTACTATGATAATGTTTTGCATAGCTAGACATGTACAACATATACTGAATTACTTATCTCCCAAGAAGGAATGGGTGACAAGGGAGGAAGGAAATGGATCTGAAATGTGAGGTCATAACATTAAATGTTTCAAATATATATAAATACTATTATTAATACTCTTTTGCTTGTAATAGGGAGATAAGATGTGCAGGCATTGGGACACAAAGATTCACCTTCCTCTAATGGAAAAGTCGATGGGGGTAGGGGAGAAGGTATGGGAGAGAGCAGATTGGAGGAAGTGATATCTTGTGGGACTACTATTCTGGGAGGTTGGGTAGGGGAATAATGGAGGGAAAATGATTGTAACTCAAAATCTGGAGGAAATGAATGATGTAAAACAGAAGTTAATAAAGCATTTGTTTAAAAAAAAAAAGAAAAGAAAATCACACACAAATAAAAAAAAAGAAATAAGAAAGGAAAAAGAAATAAAAGTAATTATAATACACAATAAGGGGAAAAAACCTATCACTCTTTGCAGATAATATATGATGGTATACTTAGAGAACCTTAGAGAATCAACTAAAAAATTACTTGAAATAATTAAGAACTTTAGCAAAGTTTCAGAGGATAAGATAAACCCACATACATTATCAACACTTCTTTACATAACCAATAAAACCTAGAAGCAAGGGACAGAAAGAGAAATTGCATTTAAAATACCTGTAAAGAATATAAAGTACTTGGAAGTCTGTCTGCCAAGATAAAACTAGGAATTATATGAGCACAATTGCAAAACACTTTTCAGACAAATAAAGAAAGATCTAATCAATTGGAAAATTATTAATTGCTCATGGGTTGTTTGAGCCAATATGATAAAAATGACAATTTTGCCTAAACTAATTTATTTATTTGGTGGCAAACCAATAAAACTATCAAAATATTATTTGATAGAGCTAGAAAAAACAACAACAAAATTCATCTGGAGAACAAAAGATGAAAAATATCAGGGGGTGGAGCCAAGATGGTGGAAAGGAAGCAGTAACTTCTCTAAGCTCCTCCATGAATCTCACCACTAAACCTTAAAAAGCGAATCTGAATGGATTCTGGAGTGACAGAATCCACTTGGAGACAGAGTGTGGCAGAATCCAGCCCAGGAAAGTGCCCAGTGGGCCCGGGCAGGGGGAGCACCCAGCACATGGAGTCTGTACAGCTCAGACTTGAGAACAGACAAGCAGACTACACCAGAGAGAGAAGAAGCCCCAGCATGCTGACTTACCAACGACTAATCCCAGTCATAACATGGACATCTCACGAGGGGAAAGGAGGAATCATTGGAGCCAGGTTAGAGAGGGCTCAGGGACCCCAGCAGAGACAGCAGCTTCTCCTGGGACTATCAGGCCCCAGCCTGGAAGTTTAGAAATTGCCTGACTGTATATGCAGGGGCTAGAAAGGCAAAGTAAATTCTAGTTGCTCTGATCCCTCATCCCTCTTTCATGAAGTAGAAAACCCAAAGATAAATCTCCCACCCAGACTGAAATCCTAAGTTAGCGGACATAGCCTCAGGCTTGGGAGTTTTCAAGAAGGGGTGAAACTGAGACAACCAGGACTTTGAAGAGAAGAGAGTCAGGGGTCCCAACAAGCCCCTCCTCACCTGACCAACAAAAGCCTGCCTGAGCTATAGACCAGGGGTATAGAGGCAGAAATCTGAAGTGGCCAGACCACCCCTCCCTCCACAGACTACTCTGTGTGCATCTGCATACCCCTCTGAGATGCCTTAGCCTCAAATTAGACACCCAGTGGCTGCAGAATTCAAAGTCAACAATCAGGCCCTTAACCCACAGCATGAGAAATTAAGAAATAAGAAATCACAATGGGAAGGAAGGAAGCTGAGAAGGAGAAGGGGAAGGAAAGAAAATCGATCCTAGCTTATTATGTAGGTCAGAAAAAAACAAATACACTGAACAACTTGGACTCTTTACCCACACCTGAGACCACAGAAGGAAATATGAACTGCTCTCAAGCCCAAATAGCATTCTTGGAGTAGCATAAGAAAGATTTTAAAGACCAAATCAGGGAGGCAGTGACCAACTTGGAAAAAAGTTTCACTGAAGAAAACAGATCCTGAAAAAGTGAAATTAGTGAAGTATTTGGAGAAAATACCTCCCTAAAAAAAGACCTTCAAAAACCAACAAAAGTCTATAATTCTCTAAAAATTTGAATCAATCAAATTGAAACTCAGAACTCTATGATGCACCAGGAGTTAATCAAACAAAACATAATGATTGAAAAATTGGAAGAAAATGTAAAATATCTCATTGGAAAAACAAATGACCTAGAGAACAGATCCAAGAGAGATAACTTAAGAATTATTGGTCTGCCAGAAAACCACGATGAAAAAAGCAGCCTAGACAACATCCTCCAAGACATTGTCAAAGAAAACTGTCCTGAAGTCCTGGAAGCAGAAGATAAAATAGTTATCGAAAGAATTCACCAGACTCCTCCTGAAAGATATCCCAAATTGAAAACACCAAGAAATATAGTAGCCAAATTCCAGAATTACAAGATGAAGGAAAAAATACTGCAATCAGCCAAAAAGAAACAATTCAAATATCAAGGAACTACAGTTAGGATCACACAGGACCTAGCAGCTTCTACATTGAAAGATTGGAGGGACGGGAATTTGATATTTTGTATGGCAAGAGAGCTAGGACTACAACCAAGGATTAACTACCCAGCAAAACTGAGCATAATCTTTCAGGTAAGGAGATGGTCGTTTAATGAAATAAGGGGCTTGCAGACTTTCCTGATGAAAAAGCCAGAGCTCAATGGAAAATCTGATCTCCAATTACAAGACTCAAGAAAGACATAAAAAGGTAAACAAGGAAAACACAGACTCACACATATATACATGCACACACCCACACTCATGAACACATGCACATAACTTGGGATTCAACAAGAGCAAAATGTTCATATCCCTATATGAGGAGCTGATAACTGTTAGTATTGAAATTTATATGATTATCATGACCTTCATAGATAGAGGGCATGGGTATGAATGAACTAACCTGAAGATTAAAAAAAAAATTCTTATTAAGGGGAACAAAGGGACTGTAATGGTATAAAAGAAAGGAAGAGATAAGAAAAGGTAAAACATGCCATTAAAAGAGGCATAAAAAACACTATAGTAGAGGGGGAAAAAAAGGGAGAAAAACAACATTTAAACACTATTCTCACTGGTTCTGTTTCAAAGAGGGATCAACTTCATCAGTAAAGTTTAAGATTCTAATGTGAATAAACACATAAATTAATTAAATAGAAGAAAAGGAGGGAGGGAGGGAGCACTGTTTGAAATCTACTCTCATTGGTTGGGTATCAAACGGGGAGTAACTTACTCTGATAAGTATAAAAATTTATTGTGTCCTATAGGCAGTAGGAGGCTAAGAGGGGGGATAAAAAGGAGGAGTCTAAAGGGGCTATTAGAAGGAAGGGAAATAATTGTAAGGGGAGAGGGTAGGTTAAGAAGGGGGGTCACCAGGTGGGAACATTGAGGGAGGGGGCAGTCAAAAGGGAAAATTTCAAGGAGGGGAAGGGAGAAGGAAGAAACAAAAACATAAATAGGGGAGGGAATAGGATGGAGGGGAAGAGACAGATAGTCATCCTTACAGTGAATGTAAATGGGATGGGCTCCCCCATAAAAGAGAGGAGGATAGCAGAATGGATCAAAAACCATAATACTACAATATGCTGTCTACAAGAAACACATTTGAAACAAAGGGATACCCACAGGGTAAAGGTAAAAGGTTGGAGTAGAATTTATTATGCCTCAGCTAAAGTAAAAAAGGAAGTGGTAACAATCCTTATCTCAGATAAAGCAAAAGCAAATTAGATCTAATTAAAAGAGATAAGAAAGGAACTGATATCCTGCTAAAAGGCACCACCGAGAATGAAGCAATATCATTACTTAAGGTATATGCACCAAGTGGTATAGCATCCAAATTCCTAGAGGAGAAGTTAAAGGAATTCCAGGAAGAAATAGCAAAACTATACTAATGGAGGACCTTAATCTCCACCTTTCTGAACTTGATAAATCTAAGCTCAAAATAAACAAGAAAGAAGTAAAGGAGGTGGATAGAATTTTAGAGAGACTAGATATGATGGCTCTCTGGAGAAAACTGAATGGGGATAAAAAGGAATTTACTTTCTTCTCAGCAGTGCATGGTACATACTCAAAAATACACCATGTACTAGGGCATAAAACCTCACAATTCAGTGCAAAAAGGAAGAAATATTAAATGCATCATTCTCAGATCATGATGCAATAAAAATTGTATGCAATAAAGGGCCATGGAAAGATAGACTAAAAACTAATTGTAAATTAAACAATTTAATCCTAAAGAATGAGTGGGTCAAACAAGAAATTATAGAAACAATCAGTAATGTCATTCAAGAGAATGATAATAATGAGACAACATACCAAAATTTGTGGGATGCATTAAAGGCAGTTCTTAGGGGAAGTTTTATGTCCCTGAATGCATACTTAAATAAATCAGAGAGAAGGGAGGTCAATTAATTGGGCATACAAATGAAAACTCTAGAAAAAGAACAAATTGAGAATCCCCAATTTAGTACTAAATTAGAAATATTGAAAACCAAAGGAGAGATTAATAAAATTGAAATTAAGAAAATTATTTAATTAATAAATATAACTAAGAGCTGGTTTTACAAAATAAAAACAATAAAATGTATAGACCCTTAGTCAACATGATAAAAAAAGAAAGAAGAAAACCAAATTTTGAATATCAAAAATGAAAAGGGTTAATCTACTACCAAAGAAGAGGAAATCAAAGCAATACTTAGGAATTATGTTTCCCAATTGTATGCACATGAATAAGACAATCTTAGTGAAATGGATGAATATTTACAAAAATAAAAGTTGCCCAGATTAACTGAAGAGGAAGTGAGTTACCTAAATAACCCCATCTCAGAAAAAGAAATCAAACAAGCCATCAATGAACTCCCTAGGAAAAAATCTCCAGGGCCAGATGGGTTTACTTCTGAATTCTCTCAAACACTGAAAGAACAATTGATTCCAATACTCTACCAACTATTTGGGAAAATTAATGAAGAAGGAGTCCTACCAAATTCTTTCTATGACACAAATATGGTACTGATTCCTAAAATAGGAAAAGATAAAACAGAGGAAGAAAATTATAGACCAATTTCCTCATGAATGTAGATGCAAAAATATTAAATAAAATATTAGCTAAAAGACTGCAACAACTTATCACAAGAATAATACACTTTGATAGGTAGGATTTATTCCAGGAATGCAAGGATGGTTTAATATTAGGAAAACCATCAGTATAATTGATGATATCAACAATAAAACTCACAGAAACCACATGATCATCTCAATAGATGCAGAAAAGGCTTTTGACAAAGTACAGCATTAATTCCTATTGAAATACTAGAAAGTATAGGAATAAATGGAGTCTTCCTTAAAATAGTTGATAGCATCTATTTAAAACCATCAGCAAGTATTATATGCAATAGGGATAAACCAGAAGCATTTCCAATAAGATCAGGAGTGAAACAAGGGTGTCCACTATCACCCCTCTTATTCAATCTGGTACTAGAAACATTAGCAGTAGCAATTAAAGAAGAAAAAGAAATCAAAGGAATCAAATTAGGTAAAGAAGAGACCAAGCTATCACTCTTTGTAGATGATATGATGATATACTTAGAGAATCCTAGAGAATCAAGCAAAAAACTACTTGAGACAATAAATAAATTTGGCAAAGTTGCAGGATATAAAATAAACCCACATAAATCCTCAGCATTCCTCTATATCTCTAATGAAATTCAACAGCAAGAGATAGAAAGAGAAATCCCATTTAAAGTCACTGTAGACATTATAAAATATTTGGGAATCTACTTGCCAAAACAAGCCCAGGATCTATATGATCACAACTACAAAACACTTCTCACACAAATAAAATTAGATCTAACTAATTGGAAAAATATCAATTGCTCATGGCTGGGTTGAGCTAATATAATAAAAAAATGACAATTTCACCCAAACTAAATTATATATTTAGTGCCATACCAATCAATTTACGAAAAAAACTACTTTTTAGAGTTAGAAAAAAAGTAACAAAATTTATTTGGAAAAACAAGTGGTTTAGAATATTAAGGGAATTAATGAAAAGAAATGCTAGGGAAGGTGGACTAGCTATGCCAGATCGTAATCTGTATTATACAGCAGCAGTCATCAAAACTGCTTGGTACTGGCAGAGGTGTAGAGTAGTGGATCAATGGAATAGATTGGGTGCAGGAGCCCCAGCAGTTAATGAATATCGTAATCTATTGTTCGATAAACCCAAAGACCCAAGTTTTGGGGATAAGAATGCAGTATTTGACAAAAACTGCCGGGAAAACTGGAATATAGTATGGCAGAAACTGGGCATAGACCATTATGTAACACCATATACCAAAATCAAGTCTAAATGGGTACATGATCTAGGTATAAAGGATGATACTGTAAGCAATCTGGGAGAGCAAGAAATAGTTTACCTGTCAGATTTGTGGAGAGGGAAAGACTTTAGGACCAAACAAGAATTAGAGAGCATTACAAAATGCAAAATGGATAATTTTGATTACATTAAATTGAAAAGCTTCTGTACAAACAAAGCTAATGTAACTAAAATCAAGAGGGAGGTGAGAAATTGGGAAAGAATTTTTACAACCTATGTCTCTGATAAAGGACTCATTTCTAAAATATACAGAGAATTGAGTCAAATCTCTAAGAATGCAGGTCATTTCCCAATTGATAAATGGTCAAAGGATACGACCAGGCAGTTTTCAGAGAAAGAAATAAAAGATATCTATAAGCATATGCAGAAATGCTCTAAATCACTATTGATTAGAGAAATGGAAATCAAAACAACTCTGAGATACCGCATCTCTCCAGTTAGATTGGCTAAGATGACAGAACAGAAAAATGACAAATGCTGGAGAGGATGTGAGCAAATTGGAACACTAATGCATTGCTGGTGGAGTTGTGAACTTATCCAACCATTCTGGAGAGCAATTTGGAATTATGCCCAAAGGATTATACATAATTTCATACCCTTTGACCCAGCAATACTACTACTTCTAGGGTTATATCCCAAAGAGATCGTAGAAGAGGGAGGAAGACCCATATGTACAAAAATATTTATAGCAGCTCTTTTCATGGCTGCAAAGGATTGGAAATTAAGGGGGTGCCCCTTAACTGGGGAATGGCTAAACAAGTTGTGGTATATGCACGTAATGGAATACTATTGTGCTATAAGAAACGAGGAGCAGATAGACTTCATATTTACCTGGAGAGGCTTATACAAACTGATGCTGAGTGAGAAGAGTAGAACCAGGGGAAATTTGTATACAATCACAGACAGAACATATGTGTGATGTCCAACTATGACAGACTGGACTCTTCTGAGCAATGCAGTGATATAAGTCAATCCTAAAAGACTCATGATTGAAAGAGATGCCTACAGACTGAGCTTGAATCCTGATGGAAGCAAAATAATTGATCTTTTTCTTTTCATTGTTTGGTTTTATTTCTTCTTTACCATCTTTCATCCCACCTAGTACAATACGCCTTTGTAACTTGACTAATGTCTAATATGAAAGTATTTGCAGATCCTATACTGGACTATATGCTGTCGTGGGAGATGGGTAGAGGGAGGGAAAGGAAATTTGAAACTCAAGGAACTATGGAATTTAATCTTGTTAACTAAAAATTAATTAATTTAAAAAGTTGAAAAATATCAAGGGAATTAATGAAAAGAAACGTGGCCTAGCAATACCATATATCAAACTATATTATAAAGCAGTGATCATTAAAACTTTCTGGTACTGGCTAAGAATTAGAGTGGTGGATCAGTGCAATACATTAAATACACTAGACATAGTAACCTAGACTTTTATAAACCCCCCAAACTCCAGTCTTTGGGATAAAAACTCACTATTTGACAAAAACTGCTAGGAAAAAGGAAAACAATAGGATACAAACTAGTTATAGACCAACATCTCACACCATATACCAAGATAAGGTTAAAAATGAGTACATGATTTAGACATATAGAATGACACCATAAGCAAAATAAAAGAGTGAGGAACAGTATATCTGTCAAATCCATGGGGAACGGAAGAATTCATGACTTAACAAGAGATAGAGTTCATTATGAAATGGAAAATCGATGATTTTGACTACATTAAATTTAAAAGTTTGTAGAAACAAAATGAATGCAACCAAGATTAGAAGGAAAGCAGGAAGTTGGGAAACAATCTTACAAGGAAGCATCTGTGAAAAAGACCTTATTTCCTCAAATATACAGAGAACTGAGTCAAATTTATAAAAAATACAAGCCACTCCCCAATTGATAAATGGTCAAAAGACATGAACAGGCAGTTTTCAGATGAAGAAATGAAAGCTTTTTATAGCCATATGATGAAGTATTCTAAATAACTTTTGATTAGAGAAATGCTAATTAAAACAACTCTGAGATACCACTTTACACCTAACAGATTGGCTAATTTGATTAAAAGGGAAAATAATAGATGTTGGAAAGGATTGTGAAAAATGGGATGCCAATGCACAGTTGGTGGAATTGTGAACTGATCCAACCATTCTGCAGAGCAATTTGTAACTATGCTTAAAGGGTTCTAAAACTATGCATACACTTTGATCTAGCAATGCCACTATTAGGTCTGTATGCTCAAGAGAAATTAAAAAGGGGGGAAGGACCTGCATGTACAAAAACTATTTATAGCAGTCCTTTTCATGGTGGCACAATATTGCAAATTGAGGAGATGCCCATCAATTGAGGAATTACTGAATAAGTTGGGTGTATACGAATGCAATGTAATACTATTATGCAATAAGAAATGTTCAACAAGCAGATTTCAGAAGAAAAAATTAGAAAGATTTGTACAACTGATGCAAAGTGAAATGAGCAGAACCATAAAAACATGTACACAATGTAGGCAACATTGTGTGATAATCAACTATAAATTACTCAGCTCTTCTCAGCAGCACTATGATCCAAAATAAGTACAAAGACTCAGGAAGGAAAATTTTATCCACATCCATATAAAGAACTGATGGACTCCGACTGAAGATTGAAGTAATTTTTTTTTGCTTACTTTATTTTTTTCATAGGTTCTTTTTCTTTTGATTTGTTTCTTCTTTCACAAGTGTGACTAATATTGAAATTTGTTTTACATGTTAAGGCATGTATAACCTATACCAAATTGCCTACCATTTTTGGGAAAAAAAAGGAGGGGAGTGAGGGAGAAAATTATGGAATTCAAAATCTTGTAAAGAAATGGCCAAAATTGTCTTGGCATGTAATTGAGAAAAATATAGTACTATTGAAAACAAAATAATTATGAATATATATATATATACATATATATATATACTTTTTTACGAAATAGTTCCTTTTTTTCTTTTTCCTTCCTTCCTTCCTTCCTTGCTCTCTCTCTCTCTCTCTCTCTCTCTCTCTCTCTCTCTCTCTCTCTCTCTCCTTTCTTTCTTTCTCTTTTGCTGATACTAGTTCTCCCTATCTTCCTATCTTCCCCAGATTAGAAATGCAAATACCGTTCATGGGTCCAATTCAACTATAGCTTTGAAGAAGAGTTTTGAACTGATCCTTTTCTGAACCTGGTTTGATTTGCCACTACTTAGGTAGGTTGCTTAATGACCCCTCATTTTCAAGACTCACTCTATTGGTCCCAGACTTATTGAGGACATTGAACTGGCACATTACCCTGCCACTCAAATCTCCTGAACTCAAGTGAACCAGCAACCTCCACCTCCACAGGACCAAAGATTCTAAGTGTGTAACACCGTAATGGGCTCCAATTTTCTCTCCTAAAGGTTCTGCAAGTTTGTATTAAAAGCAGAAATGAATGAGTATATACATATATATATATATGTGTGTGTGTGTGTGTGTGTGTGTGTGTGTGTGTGTATATGTATATGTATATGTGTGTATATATATATATATATATATGTATGTATGTATCTTAAAATTATATCAGAATTGGATGAGTGTACATTGTTGTCCACTACCCTCATAGTCAGTCAGGTACCAAATTCTTTTAGTTCTCCTTTTACATCAATTGCATCCATCTACACTCCGCCATTCAAATCACCACATGCCTCTCCTCACATTACAATCACCCTTGCTCTTGGATTATTAAAATAGCCTCTTCATTAATATTCCTGCTTCCAGTCTCTCCCACTCCAATGCATCCATAAAACAACTGTGACATTTATATGCCTAAAACATGCCTGACCTTGTCACTCCCCATCTCAAAAACATCCAGTGGGTCCTTGTTGCTGTAAACATTCTTCTCTTTGGCAATCAAAGCCTGTCACAGTCTGGCTTTAATCCATTTTCCAGGATAATTATCCACTTCCTCTCCTTCATCACTTCTCCACATTGCCTCCAGATTTGCCAGTTTTCTAGTCTTTGCATCACATCCGATCTCTCATCTTGTTTAAATGCTCTTCCTCTTCTCCTCTGATTGGCTTCCTTCCAACCCCAGCTCAGGTACTATTTTTTGACGGGCACCCCTTCAGGATTTCCAGAAGTGTTAGTGGCTCCCCCAATTCTTTTGTATTTTGGCACATATTTCTTTACTTCAGTACATACATAGTGTTCCACTTCCAGGTAGAATATACATGGCTTTTCACTTGTGCATCCCCAGACTCTAGCAGAATAGATGATTGATAAGTTCTTCTTGCATGGTTTGAAATGAACTGAATTTAAATGAATTGCATTAAGCTGAATCTTTCAGTTGCTCATTGCAATCTGCCATGCATTCCATCTATGCAACAGGTTGGATAAATTGCAAACATTTCCACACTTCCCCTTCAGTGACAAGGGGACAAAAATATCTCTACACTGGAAAACACAAGAATAGCTTTTCCAGTCTCTAGCATCAACTCTACCTGAAAAGGATAGAGATGCTGAATAGATGGGACAATGGACATGGAATCAGGAAAACCTGAGTTCAAATGCCACTTTGGTGACTGTGATTTGTTGTTCAGTCATTTCAGTAAGGTCTGAGTCTTCATGACCCCATTTGAGTTTTTCTTGGAAAAAATATTAGAGTGGATTGTGACTTCCTTCTCCAGATGGTTTTACAGCTGAGGAACTGATGCAAACAGGGTTAAGTGACTTGCCTAGGGTCACAAAGCTAGTAAGTTTCTGAGGCCGGATTTGAACTCAGGTGTTTCTGACTTCAGGTCCATGCTCTATTCTACCTACCTGCCTACCTGTCCTCTAGCCACCTGCCTGCCCTTTGGAATCATGGGCAAACCAATTACCCTTTTGGTGCCTCTATTTCCTTTGTGATAAATTAAATGGATTGAGCCACCGATATTTAATTTAAAAGTATCTTAATACTTTTTAGCTCTAGATTTTTTACTGTATGGAAGGAAGATTTGTAGAGAGAAAAGAACAAGTGCTAATTAAGCACCTATGATGTGTCAGGCATTGTTTGAAGTGATTTATAGATATCATATCATTTAATTTTCACAACAATTTTGTGGTGGAGAGTTATTATTGTTCCTATTTTACAGTTGAGGAAATGAATACATATTTAAGCTCAATGACATGCCCAGAGAAACACGGTTAGAATGTTTCTTGGGCTAGACCTTAACTTAGGTTTTTAGAACTCTGTGTATTACAGCATCACCTAATTACATAAATACATATACATATATATATATATATATCACTTTAAGCAAAGCAGTTTTAAAATATTTTCTAAGGACTTGAAGAAACAATAGAAACAAGAATTACACTGAAAATGAAACCCCACAATAATCTTTATCTTCCAGCTTGATTGTTTTTGTACTCTTCTAGTACTATAAAATCAATATTAGAAAATCAGGTGATATTCCAGCCAAGCAATCTATTAGGATATTGGGCTCCAGTAAAAGAGATGTCAAGTCCAGGACCAAGGAGTTCATTATCTTACTGTCCTCCCACTTTATCAGACCATAGCTGCAATATTCTTTTCAGTTCTGGTCACTGTGTTCATAAGCTAGAGTGTGTCCAAAATAAGGCAAAGAGAAAGGTAGAGCTTTGTGAAGACTGGCTAAAAGAACTGGGGATGTTTGCCTACAGAAGAAAAGATTTGGGTAAAATATGTGGAAGAGGCATTAGCCTAATTCCCTTGCTGCCCAAGGGAACACAGAAATAATGGGTAAAAAGTGAAAAAAGCAAACTTGAGATTGATGAAAAGAAAAAAAAAGAACTTGCTAACAATGAATACCATCCAAAATTGGCATAGGCTTCCTCAGAGGTCATGGGTTCCACTTTACTGGAGATAATCAAACAAAGGCTGGATAACTATTACTCAGAATTTGGGGGCTCTTCTTCAGGCACAAGAAGGGACAGATGCCCTCTCAGGTCTCTGCCAGCTCAGAAAGTCTGGGATTCTGTGACTATTCAGTCTAAACGTGGTTCCCGTGGAGCACTTTACAATGAACAAGGACAACCTAGGTGGAATAAAATTCCAGTTACTTCCCATAAACATCAATCTCATGTTTAATACAGGTGTACAATATTGCTATTGCTGGAAAAGATGAGAAGGCATTTTAAGCTCTTTTGAGAATATAAAAATAGAAAGCCAGATTTCATTCTTTTGAATTCAACCGGTCTACTCATAGGAAAGCATAGAATGAAAATTTGGCTTCAGGTATGTAATGGTTTAAAAGGTCCCTTGGTTTTCTTCCTGTACCTCTTCTCATCTCTCAAATGTCATAATCAGAATGACCTATTTCCTGATACTGCTGAGTGTCCCTAAAGAGTAGGGATGGAAACTGGGAAACAGCAGTCATCAACAGGTCTCCATGAATGGCCACTGTTTGGAAAGCATTCCCCTTCTTTCCAAGCAGTGATATAGAATTTGGGGGAATAAAGCTATGGCCCTCATGTTGTGAGCTTCATTTTCCAGCAATGGTGCTTTGTGGGATTGTATATGTGTGTGTGATTCCAAATAAGCCATGCAATTTGTCTCTAACACTTGCCAAACTTGGTTTGCAACTCAAGACTGTTCTTAAGATGATTGGGCACTAAAATAATCAGAAACCCTCCATTTTCCAGCATTCCTATAATTCTACAATGAATGAAAATATAGGAGAAGATGCACACCCCTGAAAGCCACCCAGTGTCTTTACTTAGAGGTTGGAAAGAGCTTTGTTCTTAAAGTGGCAAACAATGAAAAAATGTAGTTAAGCAATGCAAGTGGTTTGCAGGATTAAGTGCTTTTTTCATCACTTACATTTTCCATGTTATTTACTTATTCATTTGCTGAGAGCACCTTGCAGAGTAATAGGCAATTTATAGGCACTCTTCTGCAATTTCTCTAGGATATTAATCCCTTTCCCAAATATGGTACATAGAAGTGAACAACATTATCTGCACATTGTCTGACGAGGGCGAAGTTTGTTGGACTTTTAACCCCAATTTGGATGCTCAGTGTTTCATAAGGCAGGCAGTCTAATACTGTTTCAATAGCTACGTAATGCTATTGGCTAATACTGAACTTTATAGTTGTTACTCAACCCTTCAGTGATGTCTAACTCTGTAATTCTGTGGAAGAATTGTCCATGGGGTTTTCTTGGCAATTAAAGTGAAGTAATTTGCCATTTCCTTTTCTAGAATATTGAACTTAAATTCCATTAAAACCCCTAAATATGTTAGATAAATTGTTGGCTAGCAAAACTTCTGTTTTGTATTGGAAAAGTTGATTTTTGAGCTTGTATTTTAAGAAATCCATTTACTTCCACCAAAACCCACTTCACAAATTTGTTTACTTACTGTATCTTTCAGAGTACAGGACATATAATAAGCACTTAAGAAAACACTTGACAGTTTTCTGGTAGGGATTATATACATCAATTTTATTATGCCCATTTTACAGGTAAGGAAACTGAGGTTTAGGACGAGAAAGTACCTTGTTCCAGATCACATATTTAGAGGATGGCAGAGACAGAACTTGAACCAAGATGTGATGAGAAACTTATACTCGTAAGTCTTGTGTTTGATTCTCTCTATGAGTTTGAGTTCTTGTTGGAGACATTGAAACTTTCCATAATATACCTTCCTATGAGAGGCTATTAGTTCCATCTTACAAGCACACAGTTTATAAGTCATTAAGCAAAAAAAAATATTTTATTTACAGAGTAAGGTATGGAGAATTCTTTCTGATTGTGAGATCATTAAAAGATATATATATGTGTGTGTGTGTGTGTGTGTGTGTGTGTGTGTGTGTGTGTGTGTCTATGCATTCCTTCTATCCAGAAGATTGTCCCAACTCTTAAAAGGCTGAAGAGCCATTATTTTTGTTTCAAGTCAGATGACAACATCATTAAGTTTTCCCCATAAAAAGACCCTCTTCAGGGAAATGTGGATCATATTTTACTAAATTTCCATTTTAAACAACTGAGAATCATAATGCTTAGAATGCCCTATTTGTAGTCAGGAAGACTTGAGTTCAAATTCTGGCTAATATAATGACTATATGTGACCCTAGGCAAGTTACTTGAACTTCCTCACTCTATTTCTTCATCTACAAAATAGAGACAATAATAGCCCATAAACCTGAAAGATTTTGTGAGGATAAAATGAAAAGATACTTGTAAAGTGCCTTGCAAACCTGAAAAATTACTATATGCTTTTTGAGCTTTCTCCTTCTTCCTTGAGTTAAGATATATACCTTCCTGCAGGTTCCATAAGAATCTAGCCCAGAGGGGCAGAGCCAAGATGGCGGAGTAGAAACAGCTCCTCCAAGCCACTCTGCCCCCACATTCCCCCCAAACGATGTAAAAGGGGACTCTGAACAACTTCTGGAGCCCCAGCACCCACAGAACGACACAGAGAAGCTAACCTCCCACTGAGGACAGCCCAGTAGCCCTGCAGGAAGGACCAGCGAAGTGGTCTG
>WOXC01010403.1:0-180057 GCA_011680675.1 Gymnobelideus leadbeateri | reverse complement strand
AGAGTTCTGAGTTTCAGTTTGATTGTATCTAATTTTTAGTGAATTATGGTCTTCAGTTAGTTTTTGAAGTTCCTTTTTTAGGGAGGTATTTTCTTTTTCCAAGTTGGTCATTGCCTCCCTGATTTGGTCTTTAAAATTTTTCTTAAGCTCCTCCAGGAATGCTATTTGGACTTGAGACCAGATCATGTTTCCTTCTGTGGTCTCTGGTGTGGGCAGAGAGTCCATATTGTCCTGTGTGTTTTGTTGTTCTTGCCCTGCATAGTATGCTCGAATAGACTTTCTTGCCTTCCCCTTCTCCTTTTCAGCTTCCTTCCTTCCCATTGTGACTTCCTGTTTCTTAGTGTCTCAGGCTATGAATTTGGGGCCTGATCCTTGACTTTGAATACCTCTGGGTGGCTAGTTTATGGCTAAGTCAGGGAAGTCAGTGAGGAATGTAGATGTGTAGGTGGGGATGAGTCTGACCACTTCAGATTTCTGCCTCTATACCCCTGGGCTATAAGTAGGCTTTTGTTGGTGAGGTGAGGTGGGGCTTGTTGGGTCCCCTCCCTCTCTTCTCTTCAGATTCCTGGCTGTCTCAGTTACACCCTTTCTTGGAGATTCTCAAGCCTGAGGCTATTTCCATTAACTTGGGATTTCAATCTGGGTGGGAGACTTATCTTTGGGTTTTCTGCTTCATGAAGGAGGGATGGGAGGATCAGAGCAGCTAGAATTTACTTTGCCATTCCAGCCCCTGTAGTATACAGGCAGGCAGTTTCTAAACTTCCAGGCTGGGGGCTGAATGCAGCCTGAAAAGCCACTCTCTCCACTGGGGGCCCAACTCTCCTACCTGGCTCCAATGATCCGTTCCCTCTGCGAGATGACTGCGATTCGTCCTTGGTAAGTCTGCAGGCTGGGGCTTTTTCTCTCTCTGGTGTAGTCTGCTTGCCTGCTCTTAGGTCTGAGCTGTGCAGACCCCACGCGCTCTGTGCTCGACCTGTGCGGACACTCTGGGCAACCTCCTGGGCTGGATTCTGCCACACTCTGTCTTCCACTGGGCTCCGTCACTCCGGAATCCGCTCAGATTTACCCTTTGGGACTTAGTGACCTGACTATGCTATTTGTAATAGCAAACCCTAGGACAGGTTCTTTAATCTGTTTTTCTAAAGGGAAGCAACTCAAAAGGAACTAGCAATCTTACTTTAATCAAACAGATATATCATTCACTTAGTTCAGGGGAAAATGTCAGCACCCTGACCTTAAGAAAATACAAACAGAAATTACAAGCAGGCAAAAAATAAAGAGAATATAACACCATTCAGCAGACCAACAGACAGAGCTTGTAGCTGTCTGACCATTACATATATATAGTGTTAGTTACCAGAGACAGAAGCACCAACGTCTGAATTTTTCAAAACCACAGAGTTTCATCTGACCAAATCACACAACTCTTCCCATTAGTGAACCCCATAGCCTTCTCCAGGGTCAGAGGACCTCACAGCCTTTTGTGAACAACTGCCTAATTACAAAGTAACAAAAAGTTGGCCTTGCTGAAAAGCAAGCCTCCCCTAAGAAAGCTCTTGTGCTCCATGTGAGGCCCATTAAGGGGCACAGAAGAATTTCAAATTCCCTAGGTCTATTAAAGGGCAGGAGAGATCTTCAAATTCCCTTACCATTACAACCACTTAGATGCCTAATTATGATTGAGATATTTTATCATAAAATAACTTGGATAGTCTATCATAATGAATAGGAAAAATATGTATTGCTCAAATATTATATTAGTCCTGAAACTATAATCTACTACTTGAATTTCAGATTCAAGGTCACAGAGCTATTTACTGCCTCACATAGATTAATAAAAGAGGAGGTGCAGGGATCAAAGGAGGTCCACTTCTAGGAGCTTTGATGTGATACAAATAATTTTAGATTATTATAAGATCAAAATATTAAAATGATTATCACATAACAACATTTCCTCAAAAAACTCACAAAATTTATTGAGTGAGGGAAAGGAAGATGATGCTATGTCTATACAGGCAAGTAAAAAGAAAATTTTAAACAAATTATGTTCTTAAGATTTCCTCTTCGTCTTACTGTGTAGATGGAAACAGTATGTCACTTGCCTTTCTTTTAGTTGACCTATGATACATGATATTGAAGAAGAAAGCCATGTGTTTTTTTGTCTTATACTACTCAGGTTTCCATGTTGATCAGAGCTGACTCAAATATCTAAGTTTACATGAGCATAAATCAGTATAAACTCTAATGAAGTTATACTCCATTCTTTATCATACAAGTCTATCACCTTCATGAGATAAACATTCATATATTTAATATTCATTAGGGTGATGCTGAAGTTCAAACCATATTTCATTATTTCCTCTCCAGTCAATAATAATTTAAGGCTCCCTTCACACATAACAGACACAGTAACTAGGTGTAACTAGCCCCGCTCACTTGCAAAGATTTTTCATCTGCCTTCAGCTGTTTGGAGCCTATCATTGATAATGGTTGCATCCCATTTCATTCTTACTAGCATCCTTGGGTAGAAAGGGAGTTTTAATAGGACTTTAAAATTTGTATTATTTTTAATGACAACACAATATTCAATATTATTCTAAGAAGATGAAGTAAGGAGAAAGAATAGTAATTAAATCTTTCAGACAATTCCTTCTAAGTATAAATTACTTTGGGAGATAGAGACATGGAAGGAAACATGCTATTTTTTATTAAAGCTATGATGTGTTTGGCGGAGGCAATTCCTAGTATTGAAACTCATTCAACTAAGATATGTAACAATTTCTTTGCAATGCATCATCTTAGAGTGTTTCTTGGGACACTTAGAAGTTAAGGGACTTGCCTAGGGTTATACAGTCAATATGTATGACCATTTTTCTGATTTATTAACTTTTTAACTTATTCTCCATCAATTATGTCGTGCTGCTTCTTAGAACCCTGTCATATATCTTTGTATGATACAGATTCCCTGAAAGGAAGGAGCTAAAAAATGAATTGATTGATCCTGAAATCTTCTTGTACTAGGGCTCTACTGAATACCTCTTCAGAACATATAGTCTCACTATTTGATGACACTGATCCTCCCAGCACCATCACCAAAAAATAAGACCTAGCAGAAGGTCTGGGTTGCATTTATTAGTACAACATATTAGGGTGATAAAATACAGCTGTGATTATCATTAGGACAAATGACATTGAGAATGTATGGTATCTCACTTTAGGCTTTTGTATCTCCAGTCAGTACCTAGAATAGTTCGAGGCATAAGAGATACTTACTAAGTGTTTCTCTCTTTTTTTAAATGAATGTATCTAGTTAATAGCATGAGAAATCATATTTCATGAGGATCATTTAATGACCTTGAAAATATTTGACCTTGAAAAGAGATTATTTGATGCGAAAAGAGAAAACGTTGTAGTGGTCTTTAAAGTCTCATAGGCAGAAATCATCCAGAAAACTTTCATAATTAAAAGTTATCCTGATTAGATTTATTTTGTTTGGTCAAGGGAGTCAGAAATAGAATCAAGGGAGAAATTTTCAGAGGCATATTTAGGATTGGTATGATGAAAAACATTCTAATAGAACTCTAAAATTGAAAACGCTATCTAAAAATGCAATGATTTCCTTTAGAAAAGATGACTATTTGTTGGGGATATCAGTAGAATAGATCTCAGTGCCACTATGGTTTGGAGTAGATGATCTAAAAATAATAATAATAAAAGAACTTCCATTTTAGAAGTTTTCTGAATCTTTGATTGCTTTGGCTGCTCTTATTAGGTTGATACTAGAATGATAGTCAAGAAAACCAAGTTCTCATTGTTAGAGTCTGGCTAGAATACTGTTACTACTGCAGGGGAAAATGTTTGAAGAATGTGAGAAGCAAAAGTCAACTGGTCACAATACTGATGATGCATTTGTCTTGGTGCAATCGCTAGTTCTAGGAGTTTCACTCTTCTCTATCTGTATGTATGGCAAATTGCCTGTTCCTATCTATAGGAACTGTTCTAAGTCAGCTATAAACTCGTGTAGTATCTGTATTCTTGGATTATCTTTATATGTCTGTGACTATGATGTGCTGTTACAGAGTACATACAAAATTCACCAGAGAAGGGAAAATTATAAATGATGATCTCTATCTCTGATTCAGCTTGCAGCTGCCTATCAGCTTGAAACAGCATAAGATTACTCCCTTGCTCTCTGGAAGCCTGCCCAATTGGAAATGTATAATTTTATGCAAATAAAATATAAATTCACTAATATTGTTGAGTGGTAATGTGAATAATTCTAAAATTATGCAAATGTATGTCTGTAATTCATTATAAACACATTAACTTCATAACTATATTTGTTATGTTTATATTAAAATTAATATGGATTACTTTAACATATACCACAACTGAAGGAGTTCAAAGGTACACAAGGTGATGGAAGAAAAATGACCCATTGTTTCAAATTTTCTATGAACAATGTGAATGAGGTTGATCATATGAGAGATGGGAGGGGAAATATTATATTAAGACACATATGGAAAAGCCAAAATTCATTGCAGAGTACCTGAAATTCTACCATGAAAGGCACAACAAGGCACTGTCCCAGGGGGTGAAACTTTAAAAATAAAAAGCTTTTATATTTATTTTTTCTCTCTTTTTTATTTTTTAGTTTACATTATTCATTTCCACAAGATTTTGAGTTACAAATTTTCTCCCCATTTTTCCCTACCCACCACCCCTAAACAGTGATCCCAATGAATATTTCCTCCTCCAATCTGCTTTCTCCCATATCTTCCGCCATACCCCCTTTTACTTTCCAGTAGGGCATGGTGGATCTATATGTCCCAGTGCCTGTATATTTCATTTCCCAGTTATATGTAAAATAGTATTAATAATTATATATAAATATATTTAACCATTTGATTTTAAAACTTTGAATTCCAGATTCTTTCCCTTCCTCCCTCATCACCCACCCTCAGTGGGAATTTAAGCGATTCAATATAGGTTGTACATGAGTAGCTATGCAAAACATTTCCATAGTAGATATATTGTGAAAGACTGACTATATTTCCCTCCATCCAATAACAGCTCCCACTTGTTCTATTCTTTACTTTGACTCTTCTCCTTTTGAAAAGTGGATGCATCCAATTTCTCTCCCCCTCAGCCTGTCTTCCCTTCCATTATGCCCCCTCTCATCCCCTTCCTCCCTACCTACTCTCCTGTAGGGTGTGATACTCTATTTAGTGTGTATGTCATTACTTCCCTAAGCCAAATTCAATGAGAATAAGGTTTACTCATTTCCTTTTGCCTTTCTGTTCTTCCCCTCCATTTTAACAGTTTTCCCTTGCCTCTTCTATATGAGAAAATTTACCCCATTCTGTCTCTCCCCATCCTCTCTCCTTATATTCCTGTCTCACCTCTTAATTTCACATTTTAAGTATCATCCATTCTTATTCAATTGGTCCTGTGCCTTCTGTCTATGTATACTTGTACACATATATACACACTAACATATGTATTCATACACCTATATACCCTTGTATATACACATATATGTTTATGTATACATATAAATATATATTTATATATAATATATAGTAATATTATATATATATACATTTCTATTCCTTTCAACTACTATCAAACTGAGAAAAGTTTCATAATTTATGATTGTCATATTTCCAAGTAGGAATGTAATTAGTACAACTTTGATAAGTTCCTTATGATTTCTTTTTCCCTGTTTACCTTCTCATGTTTCTCTTGCTTCTTGTATCTGAATGTCAAATTTTCTATTCAGCTCTCAGTTTTTCATCAAAAATGCTTGAAAGTCCTCTATTCCAATGAATTTTCCCCTGAAACATGATGCTCAGTTTTGCTGGGTAGGTCATTCTTGGTTTTAATGGCAGATCCTTTGACTTCCAGAATATCATATTCCAAGCACTTTGATCTCTCAGTGTAGAAGCTGCCAGATACTATGTTATCCTGACTATGTTTCCATAATATTGAAATTGTTTCTTCTTGGCGGCTTGTAACTCCGGAACCTGGGTATAATATTCCTAGGCATTTTCTTTTTGGGATCTTTTTCAGGAAGTGATCTGTGGCTACTTTCAACCTCTATTTTGCCCTCTGGTTCTAAAACATCAGGGCAATTTCCCTTGAGAATTTCTTGAAGTATGGTTTCTAGATTCCTTTTTTGATCATGGCTTTCATGTAGTCCAATATTTTTTAAATTATCTCTGCTGGATGTATTTTCCTGGTCACTGGTTTTCCTGATGAGATATTTCACATTGCCTTCTATTTTTTCATTTGTTTGGATCTGTTTAATAGTATCTTGATTTCTCATAAAGCCACTAGTTTCCATTTGCTCGAATCTAATTCTGAAGGAATGATTCTCTTCAGTGAGCTTTTCAGATTATTTTCCTATCTGGGAAATTCAGCTTTTTAAGGCATTAATATCCTCATTTCCTTTTTGAACCTCTTTTGCCATCTGGGTTATTCTATTTTAAGGTGTTATTTTCTTCAATCAGGTTGTTGACTCTCATTTCATAATTTACTTGCATTGTTCTCATTTCTCTACCGAATTTTTCCTCCACTTGTCTTATTTGCTTTTCAAAATCCTTCTTAAAGTCTTCTATGGCCTGTAACCAGGTCATATTTTTCTTGGAAGCTGTTGGTGCAGGAGTTCTGAATCTGCTGTCTTCCTCCTGTTCCATGCTTTGATCCATTTTGTCCCCAAAATAGGAGTCTAATGTTGGATTCCTCTGTTTGTTTGCTACCTTTGCTTGCTCATGTTGATTTTGGGGCTTTTTGCTACAGTATAACTCTGCTACCACAAAGTGGAGCTTTATACCAGTTGCTGAAGTTTTCTCAGCTGCTGGGGCTCTTAATTGAGTGCCCTCTCTGGAGCCTTCAAAAACTCTGTGGTAAACTGGTCACACACCTGAGGACCTCCCACTAGACAGTGATCCAGATCCAAGCAGGTTAAAGCAAGAGCGATTACCCCTCAGACTGGTCTCTTGGTCCCTCTACAAACTGCAGGCCTGGCTCTCTGAAGCAGCCACGTGGTGGACAGCTGTACACCCATAAAGCCTCAACTGCTTTACCGCTTGGTGGAAAATGCCAGACTGCACTCCCAAATTCCCTGTTCCCACAAAGTCTACACTGACTTCTCACTTTGTCTTTGTCATCTATGTGTTTATAATTCTGTAAACCACCACAGCTTCTGGTGATCTGAAGTCCCTCCAGCTGGTGGCTGGTCAGGTCGCCCTGAGGTTCAAGGATTTTATTTTTAATAATGGAGGTAATAGTGAGTCATTGGAGTTTATTTGGAAGAATAGCATAGTTGGATTTCTGCTTCAGGAAAATCATCTTGGCATCTTTTTTTTTTTTTTAAAAGCAATTGGGGTTAAGTAACTTGCTCAAGGTTACACGGCTAGTCATTATTTATGCGTGGGTGCTCATTTTCTGAGGCCGGATCTGATCTCGGGTCATCCCAACTCCAAGGCCGGCACTCTTACTCACTGCGCCACCTAGCCGCCCCTTTAGGGCAATTGGGGTTAAGTAACTTGCCCAAGGTTACACGGCTAGGTTTTTGTTTGTATGGATTAAGTGTCGGAGGCCGGCTCCGAACTCAGGTCCTTCTGATTCCAGGGCCGGTGCTCTATTCACTGTGCCACCTAGCCGCCCCACATCTTGGCATCTTAGAGGAGGATGAAATGAAGTGGGGTGAAACAAGACTGGGTAACCTGATAACCAGATAACTATGGCAGTTGTCCAGCCTTGAGGTAATGAGAATTTGCACTAAGGTAGTAGATGTATGAAAGGATAAAAAAGGATATACACGCACAAGAAATGTATAAAAATAACAGTACTTGGCAATAGATTGTATATATGGCTTCAGCAAAAGTGAGGACCCAGGTATGACACCTGGCAACCATTTACCAAGTCCTGTTCTGAGTGATGGACAAACAAACAAAAACAAAAATCAGTGATAGCCCCTACCCTCAAGAAGTTTACATTCTACTGAGGAGACAACATACAAAGTAGAGTGGTGAACAGAGAGGTGCCAACCTCTCTAGGTTGCCATAAAAAGTGTTATACTTACCTGAGAATAATAAGGAAGGGGAAGATAATTTGTTCTGCTTTGGACACGATCAGTTTAAGATGTCCAGAGGACATTTAGTTTAACAAGACTAATACCTAATATATGTGAGACTGAAAGTCAATAGAGGAGTTAGGAGTGGATAAGAAGATCTCAGAATCATCTATACAGAGATGATAATTGAAACCATGGAATCTCCTGATATCAGTAAGCAAGATATCATAGAGAAGAAAAGAGAGCCAAGGACAAACCCTATGACTGTGATGAAGAACCAACGAACAAGACTGAGAATTGGTCAGGCAAGTAGAAGAATGAGGAGAGAGATTTCACAAAGACAAAAGAAACAAACAAAAAGACTTAAGTGAGAGTACCTAAAAGATGAGGGTGTTGCACAATGCCAAGGTCTTAAGAGAGGTTAAAAAATAAAGGATAAGAATTAGTTCTGACAAAGAAAAAATCATTGCTTTCATTGGTGAGAGAAGGTTCAGTTGAATGATGAGATGGAACCCCAACCTTGGGGATCTTAGAAGAAAATTTAGAAGATCAAGTAGAGGTACTGATTGTAGATAGCATCTTAAAGACCTTTAGGCATGCATGAAAGAGAGGAGAGTTGTAGGATGATAATTAGCAGGCATGGTCACATGAAGTGAGGGTTTGTTTTTGTTTTTGTTTTGTTTTTTTTTCTTCATTTTTAAAGGATGGAGAAACATGAGAGTGTAGGCAACAGGGAAATAGTCTTTAGACTTGGAACATTTGAAAATTAGTGAGATAAAATAGTATGAATGGAAGAGGACAATTGGCTGAAGAAAGTGTATGTAGAAACACTTGCTTTTGCAAGAAAAAGAGGGTTGTTTATGTGAGATAACTTAATAAAAGGATAGCAGCAGAAGGAATCTGTATAAGAAGAGTTGAGCAGGAGGAGAAAAGGTGAAGATCTTGTCAAATAACTTCAATTTTTCATTAAAATAAGATATAAAGTCCTTAGATGAAAGAGTAGGAAGTCTGAGGATAGATGAAAAGTCTGGAAAACTCCTCTGTTGAGTGGGATAATCAAACTATTTGTAAGGTGTAAAAGGATTACATTATTGCAATGAGGGTCCAATTGATATTATGTAATATTTTGATTTGGGATGACATGACCAATGTAAAAAAAAAAAATAATTTAATAAAACTTATTTAACTATATTAAAAATTGCTTAAAAGAAAAAAAATATGATTGGTATAAGGGATTAATGGAAAGAAAGATTATGGGAAAGACAGAGAGATGAGTATAATGTTGACAGAAAAAAATAATAGTAGTCTATGTAACTTAATCTAGACCTCCCCCTTCTTCTACAGATTGCCCTGTGGAGGAAGATAAATTGCTAAAAATGTTAATAAGTCAACTTCAAATCATGGTTGTGTTTTTCTAAAGATGTAGAGATTCATTACTGAGTCATGTCTAATAAGGATTTAGAATAAATTTAGAACTTAAAGTCTTCTTAAGACACTAGATATTTTTGTAGGGTTTGGATTTTGCAACTTCATTGTTTTATGATATTTTAGTTAACTTTTAAGATGATTTAAAAATATTCTGTAACAGAAGGGCAAACTGATATATTTAAGATCTTTCTGCTGCTTTTAGATGAAAAGAGGAAAATGCATTCTAAAATAAAGAGCTCTATTTTTTCAAAATAATAATTGCAGCAGGTAAAGTCATTTTAAAAAGGCAAACTTCTGGGCAACTAGCATTTTGAATATGAAAGGCTATAAAAATAGAATTAGGCAGCTCAGTGGCACAGTGGATACAGTACAAAAGCCCTTTGTTCAAATTTTACCTCAGATAGTTAGAGGTTGTGTGACCTTAGGTAAGGTGCTTAATTTCTGACTGCCTCTATTTACTCATCTTGAAAATGGAGATTATTAGATTATCTATTTCTCAGGCTTGTTGAGAGAATAAAATGAGAAATATTAGAAAAGCACTTTGTAAACCTTAAATCAATGTTTAACATGCTATTTTAATTGTTAGAACTGGAAGTTTTATCATTACACATTTGTTTATTTGATAACCATAAGTGCCATTAAAGTGAGTCTACATTTTTGAATTCATTTTAATTCAATGAATATTAAGTTGCAAGTATGTGAAAGGCATTGTACTTGGAAGGTTCCATGTATCTGCTTAATAAGTTTCCCTTTCTTTTTTTTTATTTTTTTGGAGGGGGGAAGGTAAGGCAATTGGTGTTAAGTGTCTTGCCCAAGGTTGTAAGTGTCAAGTGTATGAAGCTAGATTTGAGCTCAGGTCCTCCGGACTATAGGGTTGGTGCTCTATTCACTGTGCCCCCTAGGTGCTCCACAGCTTAAGAAGTTTTGACAGGTCTTAGGAAACTGCAAACAATTTGAAAACAGAATAGCAATGGATGTGTTTGTCTGCTATATTGCAGAATAAGCTTCGCTAAATTCAGGACGTCATCATCAGAAGAGTTGCTACTGGAATTGTTTTCTTGGCCACAACAACTCATAAATGAATAAACAAACAAATAAAATATTATTATTCACTGACTATTTGCTAAACACTAGTGATACAAATGCTATTACCTTTATCCTGCTCACATCATAGTTGGAAGATACATATAAATATTAATTGTAAGACAGAAAGATACAGATATCCTGAGGGTGGGTAATCTGCAGCCTCAAGGCCACATGCGACCTTCTACATTCTCAGTTTTGGTCCACTGAAATCAAACTTCACAGAACAAACCCCCTTAATAAAAGGATTTGTTCTGTAAAATTTGGACTTAGTAAAAATGCTTCACCCAAGGACCTAGAAGGCTACATGTGACCTTGAGGCTGCAGGTTACACACCACTGTCCTAAGCATTCAGTGGAGCAGATGGCAAGGTCTAGGGTTCCTTTGCACATTCATGTATATATAATGTATAGTAAAATATAGAAGAGCTGTTGTCTATGTAGGTACAGTCATTATACACAAGTAATAATGAATGAAACATAGAGAAATTGTGTTCAGGTGATAAATTCACTGAATTAAGTGATTCAACTCAGATGGATCAGGGTCCAATTCTAGTTTCCTACCCAAATCCCAGAATTATAAGGATATTCCAGTACCAGACACTACATCTTGAAACAATGTCTGTATGATGGTAGTATGCAATCTCTAAGGACAAAGCAATATATGGTTTGTGTGTAAAATTATCTGAAAAAAAGAAAGAAACCTTCACTAATATAGTGCTGATAAGAATCTAAAAAACTTATAAAAAAATTAGGCGGGGGGCCCAAGATGACAGAAAAAAAGCAAGGACTTGTTTGAGCTTTCCCCCCAAATACTCCAAATCCTTGTAAAAATTACTCTAAACAAATTCTAGAGCTACAGAATCCATAAAATGACACTGTACTGGCTGTGCCAGTACAGACAGGGCCAGAGTAGGCCTCAGGAGTATGAATGACTGGCAGCTGTGGCAGTTTCCAGACTTGTCAACTCACAAATGTCAAAGACCTGTCAAAGACAGGTCAGTGGGAAAACTCTGTGGGACCTGGAGAAAGAGGAGCACAGTCTGACCCCAGCACTGGGACAGTGGAGGCAGTGGCAGGTGCTGTGATAGCAGCAGCAACAGAGACTGCTTCCAGAGCTCTGGGCCCAGAGACAGTGTAGGAATTAAGTGACTGATCAGAGGGCAATTGCAGCGATCTCTTTGCTGACTCTGAGGGAGGATTCTCTTGCTTTGCCCTCTTGGACCCGGGTCATAGACCTGGGTGGCAGTCTTGGGGTGAGGAGGAATGCTGGTATGGTAGAACTTATGGCAGCAGTGGAGAGGGGATCCTCCTCACACTTCTAATGCAGAAAAGAGTACTTGGGGTCCATCACAGACCAGAGTACAGGCAATGAGAATAGGAAATACCTCTCCTTTGAACACACCACCTTGGAATAGCTGAAAATTTACAGGTCCCTAGAGGTTTTTCTGACAACAGCTGTACAAAAACCCTAAAGTCTGGATCAGTACAGCCCCCCCCACCCACCCCACCAATCCCACCACTACTGGAAGCAGAGTCCTAACTTGACAAATAGTTAGAAAATCAAGTATTTGACTGGGAAGATGAGCAAACAGAATAAAAAAAGAACAACAACAACAACAACAACAAAAAAAAATTTCACACTATAGAACCTTAATTTGGTGACAAGCAAACAGAAGAAAACAACAAAGTCAAAGTTCCTACATCAAAAGCCTCCAAGGAAAATATGGCTTGTTTGCAGACCATGGAGGGACTCAAAAAGGATTTTGAAAATCTAGGAAGAGAAGAGAAAGACAAATTGGAGGAGAAATGAAAGTAATGAAAGAAAAATCATCAAAAATGAGTCAATAGCTTGCTAAAGGAGACCAAAAAAAAATATACTGAATAAAGTAACACTTTACAAATAGATTAACCCAAATGGCAAAACAGACCCAAAAAGCCAATAAGAAGAATACAAAACTTAAAAAAGCAAAACTGGTCAAATGGAAAAGGATATCCAGAAGCTAACTGAAGAAAATAATTTCTTCAAAATTAGAATGAAGCAAATGAAAGCTAAGGACTTTATGAGAAATCAAGAAATCATAAAACAGAACCAAAAGAAAAAGAAAAAAAGACATAAAACAAAGTGAAACATCTCACTGGAAAAACCACTGACATGGAAAATAGATCTAGTAGATATAATTTAAAAATTATTGAACTACCTGAAAGCCACAACCAAAAAAAAAGAACTTAGATATCATCTTTCAAGAAATTACTGGAGCCCCAGCACCCACAGAACGACACAGAGAAGCTAACCTCCCGCTAAGGAAAGCCCAGCAGATCTGCAGGAAGGACCAGTGCAGCTGTCTGTGAGCTGGCAGTACAGCACACAGAGCATGGGGAGCAGAGTCCAGGTGCTCGGGGAGCTGAGCCCAGGTCCGAGTGAGATGTGGTTTTAGCCCCAGGGCAGCAGGGCCAGCAGCCAGCTGGAGAGATCCCAGAACACCAGCAGCTGTGGCAATTCCAGAATTATCAACATAGACATGCCTAGGACAAAGTGAAAGGTTACTACCCTATGGACCTTGGGACCAGTATTTGGGGAATGTGTCGGTTTCCTCCCCTGGGGGCTAGAAGCTGCTGAGGACAAACACCATTTTGTAGTTTTCAGAGGCAGCTCCATTTCCTGGCCTGCGAATTGTAGGGAGATCCAGCGATCAGTCTTGGGGGGTAATCGCTCTTGCTTTAACCTCCCTGGATCTGGATTGTGATCTGGAGTGGAGGTTGTGGGTGGGTTTCCAGCATGCCAGAAACGGAAGTTGTCCCCCACAAGTTCGGGATAAAAATTCCCCTGTCTGGCAGCAGAGCCATAGTGTGGCAACAAGCCCCAAAGTCAAGTAATTAAGTGGCAATATGCCAAGGCAAAGGAAACAAATTAAACAGAAAAATGCAACCCTAGACTCCGACTTTGGGGGCAAAGAGGGTCGAAGCATAGGGGAAGAGGACTGTGAGGTCAGAAGTCCTGCTCCAAAAGCCCCAGGGGAAAACATGAGTGGGCTGCAGACTATAGAGGACCTTAAGAAGGACTTTAAAAATCAAATAAGAGAAGTGGAGGAAAAATTGGAAAGAGAAATGAGAAGGATGCAGGAAAAGTATGAAATGAGGGTCAACAGCCTGAATGAGGAAAACAACACCTTAAAAAATAGACTAACTCAAATGGCAAAGGAGGCCCAAAAGGGCAATGAGGAGAAGAATGCCTTAAAAAGCCAAATTTGCCCGATGGAAAAAGAATCTCAAAAGTTCACTGAGGAGATTCATTCCTTCAGAGTTAGACTGGAATAATGGAAGCTAATGACTTTATGAGAAAATAAGATGCTGTTAAGCAGATCCAAACAAATGAAAGATTAGAAGGCAATGTGAAATATCTCATGGGAAAAACCACTGACCTGGAAAATAGATCCAGGAGAGACAATTTAAAAATTATTGGACTACCTGAAAGCCATGATCAAAGAAAGAACCTAGAAATCACCCTTCAAGAAATTCTCAAGGAAAATTGTCCTGATGTTTTAGATCCAGAGGGCAAAATAGAGGTTGAAAGAATCCACCGATCACCTCCTGAAAAAGATTCCAAAAAGAAAACTCCCAAGAATATTATAGCCAGGTTCCAGAGTCCCCAGAACAAGGAGAAAATACTACAAGCAGCCAGGAAGAAACAATTTCAATATTGTAGAAACACAATCAGAAAAGCACAGGACCTGGCAGCTTCTACACTGGGGGATCAAAGGGCATGGAATATGATATTCCAGAGGGCAAAAAAGTTGGGGATGAACCCAAGAGTCACCTACCCAGTAAAACTGAGTATTTTGTTTCAGGGGAAAATATGGTCATTCATTGGAATAGAGGACTTTCAAGCATTCTTGAGGAAAAAACCAGAATTGAATAGAAAATTTGACATCAAGACACAAGAAGCAAGAGATCCCTGAGAAGGTAATCAGGGAAAAGAAATCAAAAGGAACTTATCAAAGTTAAACTATTTACATTCCTATATGGAAAAACAATAACTATGACTATGAAAATAATGGAAGAAGGGTGTATGGTCATATGAAGACATATGTGAATCATTGTTTATATGGCTACAGTTATATATGGATAGAGGGCATAGGTTGAATTTGTTGGGAAGGGAGGATACTCAAGGGGTGAAATTATGAGGTGAGAGAAGAAAGTGGCAAGAGGAGATGGGGAGAGACAGGGTAGGGTAAACTATCTCATGTAGAAGAAGCAAGGGGAAGTGGTTGCAAGGGAGGGGGAGAATAGGAAGGTAAAAAAGGCAAAACCACATTCTCATTGAATTTGGTTCAGGGAGAGAATGACATACATACTAAATGGGATATCTCAACCTTCAGCAGAATAGGGGGAAGGGGGATGAGAGGAGGGATGATGGATGGGAGGGCATCCTTGGGGGGAGGGGAGGTTGGAAGTACCCACTATAGAAGTGGGACAGGATCATGTAGGGAATGGACCAGGTGTGGGGGATGAGATGAGTGGGAGGGAATTATAAGCAGCTTTGTACAATATATCTACTATGATAGTGTTTTGCATAGCTAGACATGTAAAACATATACTGAATTACTTATCTCCCCAGAGGAAATGGGTGACAAGGGAGTCAGGAATTGGATCTGAAATTCAAGGTCTTAAGATTAAATGTTTCAAAAATATATACTATTATCAATACTCTTTTGCATGTAATTGGGAGATAAGATGTGCAGGCATTGGGATACAAAGATTCTCCTTCCTCTAATGGAAAAGTCGAAGGGGGTATTGGAGAAGATATGGGAGGGAGCAGATTGGAGGAAGCGATATCTTGTGGGACTGCTATTCTGGGAGGGTGGGTAGGGGAAAACAGTGGGGGGAAATGATTGTAAGTCAAAATCTGGCAGAAATGAATGATGTAAAACAGAAGTTAATAAAGAATTTGTTTAAATAAAAAAAGGAAAAAAAACCCAGCATAATGTCTGTGCCAAAGCACCGTCTGATTTTGGCATGTACCCTGACAGTCCCACGGTAATAAAATCCACTTTTAAATTAAAAAAAAAAAGAAATTTTCAAGGGAAACTTCTAGAACCAGAGGGCAAAATAGAAATCGAAAGAAACCACTGATCACCTCTTGAAAGAAATACCAAAGGAAAACTCTTAAGAATATAGCATCTGAATTCTGGAATTTCCAGCTCAAGGAGAAAATACTTCAAACAGCCAGAAAGAAACTGTTCGAGTACTGTGGAAACACAATCCGGATAACATGAGATCTAATAGTTTCTACATTAAGGGATTGGAGGGCTTGAAATATGATATTCCAGAGATCAAAGAAGCTAATATTAAAACCAAGATTCACCTACCCAGTAAACTGAGTATAATTCTTCAGGGGAAAATGGAGACTAAATGAAATAGAGGACTTTTAAGCATTCTTGATGAAAAGACCAGAACTGAATAGAAAATTTGACTGTCAAATACAAGACTCAAGAGAAGCATGAAAAGGTAAACAGGAAAGAGGAAACATAAGGGGATTAATAATGTTGAACTGTTTATATTACTACTTGGAAAGATGATATCTGTAGCTTCTGAGACCTTTTCCAATATGAGGGTAGTTGAGGGAATATAAGTAGATAGATAGATAGATAGATAGATAGATAGATAGATAGATAGATAGATAGATATAAAGATAGATGGCACAGGGTGAGTTGAAAATGAAAGGATGATATCAAATAAAAAATTAAGGGGTGAGAGAGGAATATATTTGGAGAAGGCGAAAGGGAAAGATAGAATGGGTAAATTATGTCACATAAAAGAAGCAAGAAAAAGCTTTCACAATGAAAAGGACGAAGGAGGAGGGATGAGGGAATGAATGAATCTTACTCTCACTGGATTTGACTTAAGGAGGGAATAACATAAACCCTCAATTGTATATCTTACCTTTCAGAAAAGTAGGGGGGAATGGGATAAGATTAGGAGGATTATAGAAATGAGGGAAGATTGGGGGAGGGAGTAGTCAGAAGCAAATATTTTTGAAAAAGAGCAGGGTCAAAGGAGAAAATAGAATAAGTGGGGGGCAGGATAGGATCCAGAGAAATATAGTCTTTCACAACATGGCTATTATTAAAGTGTTTTGCACAACTACATATAGATAACTTATATTGAAATGCTTGCCTTCTGAATGAGGGTGGGTGGGGAGGGAAGAAGGGAGAGAATTTGGAACTCAAAGTTTCAAAAAAAATGTTGATAACTGTTTTTACATGCACCTGTGAAATGAAATATATATAGACAATGGAGTAAAGGAATCCATTTTACCCTATGAGAAAGTAAGGGGGAAGTGGATAGGGTGGGGTGATAGAAGAGAGGGCAGAGTGTCAGAAGGGGTAATCAGAATTCATGCCATCTTGGCATAGGTGGTAGGGAAGTAATGGGGAGAAAATTTGGAACTCAAAATCTTGTGGAAATTAATTTTGAAAACTAAAAATTAATTAATGAATTAATTTTTAAAAGACCATGAACAGAAGAAATGTTTTTTTTTATATATTTTCAAAAATAATATTCAGATACAACTTATTGGAAAGACAGTGGTTTTCATAAATCATTTTGGTTATTGTATAAGTTGAAGCATAGTACAAGCAATAAAAAGATATCTGAGATACAGGAAAGATTTTCGCTCTTCTGTATTGTATTGTTAAATTCATATTTTTGTACTGAGAAGCAAGGTATTTCACAGGTTAATAAAATCATGAAATTTCAAAACTATACTGCTTAAGAAAATATTTATCTGTTAAAATATAACTTCAGTATTCTACAAATCTCAGGAGATGTTTGCACGTGTGTGTGTGTGTGTGTGTGTGTGTGTGTGTGTGTGTGTGTGTGTGAGTATATGTGTGAGAGTGTTTGTGCTGTGCTTCTGTATATTACAACTACTTTTTGGGCTATGTCTCCCCCAAGAGGTCCCAGAAGAAGAATTTCCCCCAGTATCTTCACTGAATTTTTTCCAAGCTTTACAGAGCCAGAGATCTTTTTTGGTTTTATGCACTCAACATTGCATTACCTGACATTTCAACATTTTTTAAGGTAAGAGTAACCTATGATGCAAAAATGATGCTCAATAATTTAGAGTTGTGTCATATCTATGGTTTTGTTTTACCATTTATTTTTTGGTTTATTTCACAGGGTGGGTCATTGAAAATAGACTTTTCTCTAACACCACAGTATACATATTCAATTCGACTCTTCATTATATGTCAGTCACCATATGAAACAATTTGTGTAATTAATGATATTTTTGACATATCCTTGTTTTCCTTGAATCTCATGCTTTAGTTACTGAAACTGAGTAGAGATAATAGTGGGTATATAATTCTTCTTTCAATATAACTTCTTACTAGCACCTATTTTGCATTTATAGAATATGCAATACTAAATGAATAGAGCTGTCTTTCTATAATTTTTCTTTTTTTTCACCTCTTGGTTTATGACTTGCTTTTATTTTCCAACTCCTATATTACCCTTCAATTCTTCTCCACTGAACACTGACACACTTTAAGTCAGTAACACCTCAGATCTGTCACTTAAAGGACTTTTAGGCTTTACAGAATAAAGCATTGATGTACCAGAAAATCAAGTAGTGCTTCAACTTAGCACTTGACAAATTGCACCCCCCCCACCCCATCTTGACTTTTTTTGAACTGGGAGGAGGAAACTAGATAGTCTACATGACAAGTAATGGGATATAGAACCTTTCACCTCCAGGTTACTGCTTGGTACCCTTCACAGGAATGTTGTTTTGGAAAGTTGTTAGCTTTTGATTGCTTTTTGCTGACCTCTGTGAGATGATTTTTAGTCTTCATATAGTTTTTAATGTACATGTCCCTAGGATCACATTTGGCAATCTTGTTGCCTCCCCCCCACCCCCCACCCCTGCAAAAAAAAAAAAAAGTAGAAACACATTGGTCTGGCTGAAAGGTTAAAATATTAACCTATCAAATCAGGATTGAATTTCACTGGCAAGGAACTTAACACTTTGATAAAACATGCTACTTGATTATATAGTATTCTAATAAATGTATGTTTAAAGGCATTTAATCTATGAACATAAACCTAGTACTTTTAATTGGCAATGAATTTAGTTAAAGTAAAATGAGTAAATGTGATTTTATACTTTATTCCCTTCCATGTACTTTATGAAGACACTCTTCTTCCTTTTCCTTAAGCATCACACTCCATCTTTCAACTCCAGAATTTTTTGTGCCTGTCTCCCATTCCTGGAATACTTTTCTTCTTTCTCCTCCTCCTGACTTTCTTCAATACTGAGTTAAAATCCCACCTTCTGCAAGAGAGCTTTCTGGGTTTACCATTCCCCTCCCTTCTAACTGTTATTGTATTTATTCTGATATTACCTCTTATTTATACTCTATTATGTCATCTATCTATCCATCTATATGCATGTGTTTTCTCATAATCGGATGTAAACTTCTTGAATTCAAGAACTATTTTTTTTTTGCCTTTTCTGTGTTTCCAGTGCTTATTTAACCATTTCTGGTACATAGTTAAAATTTAATATAGACTTGTTGACTGATTAAGTGGCTGACTTTTTTGAGAGCTATTGGTTTCCTGCAGAATGAATGGCTTAAAATTAAATAAAAATTGTATATCTGTAATAATGCAGTAAAACGTTTTTGTTATCAAGTATGATTTAATATAGCTAATCAAAAGATTGGCAAGTTGATAGTCTTACTTTTCTATTCATTAAAATTTAGTTGTTTGACACTAGTTAGTTATTAGTTAATTATCCATTCTGTGCCTTCATTTTGTATCTTTAGCTTACAAAAAATTAACTATAATTTGTAGTATTTATATATTTATTTCTGAGGGAAAAATTGGAAAATCATTCACATAACTAATTCTAGTGTCATGGAAATAAATAAAATAAAGTTTAAGAGACCCCTTGTATTTTTTAAATGATGCTATATTTTATTAAGATAGTAGAATTAAGAGAGAACAAATCTTCAAGATGACAATGTTCTGGGATAAGCAGGAACCCCTAGTAACTTCTCTAAGAGGTATAAGCCACAAGAAACTTCCCTCTGAAACTTTACTTCCTTCAGAAGATTACTTAAACAGCATACTTTAATTAGAGGGAAAAAAGGAATCCAAAGAAAGCACACTGGGGCAGCTGGGTGGCTTAGTGGATAAGACCTTGGAATCAGGGGAACCTGAGTTCAAATCCAATCTCAAATCGTAGTACTAGCCTTGTGACCCTGGGCAAGCCACTTAACTACAATTGCCTCAAAAAAAGAAAAAGTAAACACAGATATATGCATTTAAAAATAGTACTCATCTCCATTTCTCTCTGCCAATTTGTTTTGCACTGATTTCCCTGTCAGGTAAAATAAACAGAAAATCCTGGAACGTTAGCAAACCTCCTCACTATAATAAGTACAGGTAAAGGAACTACTTTATTCACTCACAGAGGCCTCACTGACTGAATGCTTGAATTTTTATTCATCATTCTGAATGTATTAGGAACCTTTATTACATGCCTATTCTCTCCCCACATTCCTCAGCTAGGAGCTATTATAGGGGAATAGATTTTTTTTCCTCACTTTGTTGCTTATACTTTATGGAGAAGATTTCACTTCTCATGGAAGGGGAAGTTTCTTCATTGGATTCACATACCCTGGAAGGCCAGGATATGGGGAGAACTCTTATTGAATGCACCACACATCCATATATCTTTCTGCTATCTTCATGTCGAAATTCCCATGTACACAGTCATATTTATACATCACCCCCACAAAACTATGTCACTACCAAACCTTTCCAGAGACCTAATTTAATGAGTATTATGTGAACCCCTTAACACAAGATCATTACATCACAAAGAAAATTGATAAACTGAAGAGGTTCTCAGCAAAGTAACTAGCATGGAGGAGGGGTACTGAGTTCATCTGAGGTTCTGGCAAAGAACTGGTCATGTTTAACCTAGAGGTGAGAAAGCCTAGGTGGGTCATTAAGTATTTTAAGGATCATCACATAGAAGAAGACTTATTCTGCTTGGTACCAGCAGGAAAAATTAGGTGCCATGTGTGGAAATCACAAAGAGGAAAATTGAGACTTGATCTAAGGATAAAGAATGGGCTTCCTTGTTAGGTAGGGAACTTCCAACCACTAGAGATCTTTACTTTGGAAAACCACATCAATAATATCGCATAGGGGATTCCTTTGTAGGTGTGGTTTGGACTTTTTGTACTCTGATATAATTTTGAAATCTAATATTCTATGATACAGTCTCTTATCCCATGCTACCCTTCACATAGCTACCAAATTACTATTCTTTTTTTTTTTTAAAGCAATTGGGGTTAAGTAACTTGCTCAAGGTTACACGGCTAGTCATTATTTGTGTGTGGGTGCTTATTTTCTGAGGCCAGATTTGATCTCAGGTCATCCCAACTCCGAGGCGGTGCGCCACCTAGCCTCCCCTTTAGGGCAATTGGGGTTAAGTAACTTGCCCAAGGTTACACCGCTAGGTTTTTGTTTGTGTGGATTAAGTGTTGGAGGCCAGATCCGAACTCAGGCCCTTCTGACTCCAGGGCGGCGCTCTATTCACTGCGCCACCTAGCCGCCCCGAAATTACTATTCTTAATGTCAGGTCTGCTTTTGTTACTCTTCTTCTCAAAAACCTTTAGTGGCTCCCTTGTCTCTCTAGCATAAAATACAAACTCTTTAGCCTGGTTTTTATGGTCCCACATAATCCCAGCCTAACTTTTTAACATTTATTTCATATTACAACCTTATTTTCTCTAAACTGAACAACTAGCTCTTCTCTGAATTCAACTGTCTGTGTTTGTGAATCCACACAAGGCATCTTCCTTGCATCAGATGCACCTCTTTATTTTTCTTTATCAAAATTCTTATTTTCAAATCTCACTTTCTGCATGGTTTTACTTGTTTCCCACAGATAGACATTTTTCACTATTCTCAAATTTTCCTGTAGTATTATTTTAATTTCTCCTTTACATCATCCCATCTATTTTGTAATGCACTTCTCTGTGTAAATGCCACTCCCATCCATTTGAAGGTAAGAAAAATATATCTTTGTGTCCTCAGAGCCTAGCCTATAGACTTACATATGTAGCTAAATAAATTGTATGCAAAATCCACTATATTCCTTAACACAGTTCCTGGCACATATTTGGGGCTTAATGAATATTTCTGGGTTAATTGATCTGCTATAGTCATGCTCATTTCTTCACTGTCCCATAAAATATCATTCTTATTCTCACTTGAAGGTCTTCAGTCTTATTTTTCCTTCCCTAGTACTATTTTCCTATCTCACCCTTGTCTTAATAAATCCTATTCATCCTTCAAAATGCAACTTAGTTCCCAGTTCTTCTACCAAACCTTCTCTGGCTACCTCCCTCTAATAGATCTCTCTTTTCTCTGAACATTTTTAATATCTGTTATCTAAATCCCATAATTTTGAAGGACCTCCAAGTTTTATCTTCTGCTCTTTCAATTTTTCTGCCTATTGATCTATTCTATAGCTAAATTAATTTACATGTGTTGTCCCAAAGAATTAGAGAATAAATTATTTGAGAGCAAGAACTGTCATCTCACTTTTCTACCAGTATTGCCAGGACTTAGAATGCTTGACATATTGAAAGGACCCAACAAATGCTTTTTCATTCATTCATTTGTAAATGGGAAATTATTTATGTTTTGTTTTGTTTCAAAGCTCTCTTAATTAATTAATCTCTTAATTAATTTAAATCTCTTTTCTCCAAATATTTTACTATTTTATTTATCTTCATTTACCTCTTTAAGGGTAGGGATTATATTTTATACAAATTATTTCTTTAAGAAATAGTTACTTTAATTAATGAACAAGTTATTCACACAATGAAGACCCTTTATGCTGACTATGATATATCTGAGTAATGAAACTAATTAATATTTTTTTCCTCTAAGTGGTTAGGCCTAGTTAGAAGCATCATACATAAGTGTTTATATATTTTATCCATCTGTAAAAGGCAGTGTGCTTTGCACTTGTAACATGTTATAGTAGACACCGGTATTTGCTAATTAGGCTTTTTGTGTTTTTTATCATATGGCATTTCTGCTCTGCCATACTAAATCTATTTAAATTAGTTTGCTTAAATGCAGTTTTTCCACAATAACTGTGGATGTGGTGCTAACTGATTATATTTTCAGGTTGAAAGATATTTAAGAATTTTTAAACATGCTCTGCATTTTCCTATTCCAGATATTTATAATCTGGCTTTTCTCTGTCCCTTATACACAGTACTCTATTTGCCACCTCCATGATTTTGCACTGGTCATACCCACATCTTGAATATAGTAACTTCTCATCTCTACTTTGCAGAGTCACTAATTTTCTTCAAGATATCACACAGATGGCAGCAAATGCTTTTTTGGATTGCCGATATAAATATCCTTTTTCCAGTAAATAACTTATACTTACACTGCATTCATTCTGAATGTACTTGGATCAATAATTAATAAAGCAGCAATTATTTATTATGAGCCTACTATGAGCTAGGCTTCAGGAATACAAATTGAATGAGAGAAATAATTAGTACTAAAACTGACTTTACTTTTTAACTGGGCAAACAAAAAATACATATATGTGTATATAAAGGAAAAATGTAAATAGAAGCAAGACAAACACAAGATAATTTGAGAAGAATGGCACTAGAAATCAGGGGGATCAGGGAAGGATTTATATAAAAGGTGACATTTATATACTGTTCTGAATGAAGAGAGGAATTCTATGAAGCTGAGATGAAGAAAGAGTTTATTGCAGGCATGGAAGACATCATAAAAATGAGAGATAGTGATTGTGTGAGGAAGAGAAAGAAGAATGATTTGAATAAATACAGAGTCCAGGGGCAGGTGGTAGTGGTTAATATTACAATAAGAATGGAATGATAGGCTGTGGCAAGAATGTGAAGAACTTTAAAAGGAAAATGGGGGAATTTGTATCTGATTCTAGAGGCAATAATGATTCACTAAGTCTTATTGAGTAGGAGAGTAATAGAGTCATATGTACTTAAGAAAATCACTTTGGCAGTACTGTACTTTCTGGACTGGAGTCCAGAAAAATTTGTAGCAGGGAAATTCATTAGGAGCCATGTGCATTTAGCAAGGTGAAAGCTGATGAAGACATGAACTAAGGTGGTAGTTATGTGAGTAGAAAGAAGGGGTCAGATGTGAAAGATGATGTGGAGGTGAAAACAGCAACATTTGCCAAATGATTTGACATGTAATAAGAGGGAAAGTAAGGCATCAAAAGCATAATGCTAAATCAACATATTAGGAGACTGGAAGAATGTTAGTGACTTTGAGACAGGAAGTCTTAGTAAAGGATAGGTTTGAGGAATATCAAATGAGTTCCAATTTGAATATTTATTTTTATATTTTAAAACATTTAATTTTAAACTTTGAATTTCAGATCCATTCCCTTCCTCCCTTCTAACCCATTCCCTCTGGGAAGATAAGCAATTCAGTATGTGTTGCACATGTATAGCTATGCAAAACTTTACCATAGTAGATACAATATTTACAATAGTAAAAGGCTGCTTATATTTCCTTCCCGCCCATCCCACATCCCTCATGGTCTATTCACTACTTTGATCCTGTCCCTCTTCCAAAGTGGGTACTTGCAACCTCCCCTACCCCCAAAATGCCCTCCCCTCCATCATCCCTCCTCTCCTCCCCCTTCCCCCTACTCTCCAGCAGGGTGAGATATCCAATTTAGTATGTATGTCAATCTCTCCCTGTGCCAAAATGAATGAGAATATGGTTTTGCCTTTTTGCCTTCCTGTTCTTCCCCTCCCCTGCAGCCACTTCCACTTGCTTCTTCTACATGAGATAGTTTACCCTATCCTGTCTCTCTCCATCTCCTCTTGCCACTTTCCTCTCTCACCTCATAACTTCACCCCTTAAGTATCATCCCTTCCTACCAAATTCAACCTGTGCCCTCTATCTATGTATAACTATAAACATACATACACACATTCACATATGTATTCATATGCCCATATACGCTTCTTCCATTATTTTCATATTGAGAAAGGTTTCATCAGTCACAGTTATTGTTTTTCCATGTAGGAATGCAAATAGGTCAACTTTGATAAGTTCCTTTTGATTTCTTTTCGCTGATTACCTTCTCAAGCATCTCTTGCTTCTTGTGTCTGAATGTCAAATTTTCTATTCAACTCTGGAATTTTCCTCAAGAATGCTTGAAAGTTCTTTATTCCACTGAATGACCATATTTCCCCTGAAACAAAATACTCAGTTTTGCTGGGTAGGTGACCCTTGGTTTCAATCCCAGCACTTTTGCCCTCTGGAATATCATATTCCATGCCCTTCCATCCCTCAGTGTAGAAGCTGCCAGTTCCTGTGCTATTCTGATTGTGTTTCCACAATATTGAAATTATTTCTTCCTGGCTGCTTGTAGTATTTTCTCCTTGATCTGGGAATTCTGGAACCTAGATGTAATATCCCTGGGAGTTTTCTTTTTGGGATCTTTTTCAGGAGGTCATCTGTGGATTCATTCAACTCTATTTTGCCCTCTGGGTCTAAAACATCAGGGCAATTTTCCTTGAGAATTTCTTGAAGGGTGATTTCTAGGTTCTTTCTTTGATCATGGCTTTCAGGTAGTCCAATAATTTTTAAATTGTCTCTCCTGGATCTATTTTCCAGGTCAGTGGTTTTTCCCATGAGATATTTCACAATGCCTTCTAATCTTTCATTTGTTTGGATCTGCTTAACAGCATCTTGATTTCTCATAAAGTCACTAGCTTCCATTTGCTCCAGTCTAACTCTGAAGGAATGAATCTCCTCAGTGAGCTTTTGAGATTCTTTTTCCATCGGGCAAATTTGGCTTTTTAAGGCATTCTTCTCCTCATTGCCCTTTTGGGCCTCCTTTGCCATTTGAGTTAGTCTATTTTTGAAGGTGTTATTTTCCTCAATCAGGCTGTTGACCCTCATTTCATACTTTTCCTGCATGCTTCTCATTTCTCTTCCCAATCTTTCCTCCACTTCTCTTATTTGATTTTTAAAATCCTTCTTAAGGTCCCCTATGGCCTGCAACCTTCTCATGTTTTCATTTGGGGCTTTTGGAGTAGGATTTCTGACCTCACAGTCCACCTCTTGTTCCATGCTTCAACCCCCCTTTGCCCCCCAAATAGAAGACTAATGTTGATTTTTTCTGTTTATTTTGTTTCCTCTTCCTAGGCATGTTGCCACTTAATTACTTGACTTTTTGGGCTTCTTGCCAAAGTGGGACTCTGCCACCAGACAGGGGAGCTTCCATCCCAAACTTTGGGGTCTTCACAACTTCTGGAGTTGGGTGGCCTCTGCAAAGCCTCCCCCTGCTCTGGCAAGCTGAATACCCACCACATACCTCAACCCCAGACCACAATCCAGAGCCACTGAGAGCTTTAACCACCCAAGACTGATTGCTGGAACTCCTTACAGTTCACAGGCCAGGAGCTGAAGCTGCCTCAGAAGCTCTAAAATGGCGAATGTGCAGTGTTTCCTTGGCTCCTTCTCGCCCCCAGGGGAAGAAGCCTGAAGCATTCCCCAAATACTGGTCCCAAAGTCCAAAGGGCACTAACTTTGTCCTAGGCATGTCTGTGTTGATAATTCTGGAATCGCCACAGCTGCTGGTGTTTTGGTGTCCCTGAGGCTAAAAGCCAGGCTCACAGGGACCTGGGCTAATGTCCCAGAGAGCTGCACTTTCAGCTCCCAGCATACTGTGCTGGCTGCTCCCTTCAGGGTTGCCCTCAGTGGGAGTTTAGCTTCTCTGTGTCTTTCCGTGGGTGCTGGATCTCCAGAAGTTGTTCAGAGTCAGTCCCCTTTTACATGATTTGGAAGTGGGGTGGCATCGAGCACCTTGGAAGTGCTGTTTCTACTCCACCATCTTGGCTCCGCCCCTATAGTTTCATTTCTAGTGATAGAAAGAGGAGGATCATATACCCTCCTTATTTTGATATAGGTAACTTGATCTTGGAAATTTGACCTTCATTTAAAGCAAACCAGGTAGAAACATACTCCACAATTATCATTATACTTTGAATGCTTCTTCACTCTTATTGCTGCTACTCAGATATTAAAAGAGATAGTTCAATTTTGGGAAATGTAAATTAGCCCACCTGCGAGGTTAATACTAATAAAACGGAGCCATTGTTCCTATGGAGTACACAAACCTACTTCAAGTGATAAAAGGGGGGCTTTTTTATTTTAAAGGAATATCCTGATGGCCATATGTGAATCTGTTATGTGTGTTCCTTTAATGAACTTCTACTAGTCTAGTATTAACAAGATAAGGCCTTATAAATGACAGGTTGTAGTTGTTATGGTATTTGCACTATATTTCTTTTATGGATTTCCCTTCACATTCTTTTTGCTCATAGCATTCATTCACTGTCATTTTACTTCTTACTCTCTATACTCTATACTCTGCTGTAGTTGTTTATTTTATTTGGCATGTTTTCAAGTGATAAGGTACAAAGCTCATTAGATATGACCACTCATTATACTGGCTATCCTGTTCTTTACTCTTCGTCATATTTTGACATATTTATTGCCAGTAGCTACTTGTTTCATCTTCTCAAGATCTAATACCCTTCACTAATCTAGCTTGTCCAAAAACACTTGATTGTCATAGCAGTCCTGTGTAGCTTAAACTGAAAATATTATTGTCATACATTCATATGCTCAGAGGGAAAACAAACAAAAGAACCCCTGACATACTGAACACTTAAATCATATAACCAAAACTTGGTCTATAAACAGTGGTCTACAACTGGTGCCTTGGAGATGTGTCAATATTTAACATCTGGCTCTAAAGAGGGAAATATGCAAGGCACTCTGTAGCAACAAGCACAATAGTATAACCACGACAGCTGCTAGCACAGGTTCTTTTATCTGTTTTTCTAAAAGAAAGCAACTTGAAAAGGGTTAACAGTCTTAGTTTAATCTAATATATATCATTTAACTAATTCAGGTGAAAAAGTCAGCACCCTGAACTTCCGAGAATACAACCAAGTTACAATCAGACAAAAAACAGAGAAAATAATAGTTCAACAAACCAACAGAAGGGGTTCTAGCTGTCTGACCATTAATACATACAGTGTTAGTTAACAGAGAGAGAGAGAAGCTCCAACATCTGGGTTTTCAAAGCCAGCTCAACAGGCTGACCAGAGTTTTATCTGGTCAAATCACACAATTCTTTCCAAAGTAAGCCCCAAAGCAAAACCTTGTCTCAGAGGCATATACAACCTTCTCCAGGGTCAGAGAACATCACAACCCTCATGACCCACTTGACTACAAAATAACAAAAGTTGTGCCTCCTGAGAAACAAGCCTCCCAGCACAGTTTCCATGTGATCACATTGGGAGGAGAATTTATTTTCAAATCAGGAAAGGTCCTCAAATTCACCTATGCCTGTCAAGGGACAGGGAAGATCTTCAAATTCCCATTACCATTATATATGCTTTTAAGTTTCACATGCATTAATAACATTTCTATCACTTTCTTAAGTCTAGAATAGACAATCAATAAAATTAGATACATTAAAATAAAATAAATCAAGCTGATCTGACCTCCAAGGTCAGGGGCGGCCGGGTCTACCTTATTCTGGCCTTCAGTGTATACCTAGTCTTAGTCCATCTACGTTCCCCAAAAACAGAGTTCCAAGCCAGGAGAGTCAAAGAGTAACACGGCTTTATTCAGCAGCTTCTTTTCCAGTTATATCCTCATCTACACCCTACTCTATCATAACTCTACCTCCTCTGCAGTTACATCCTAATCTCCATCCTAACTCTCCATCCTACCTCAGCTCATGTGGAACAGTCGTTCTCTCGAACTTGCATACCCATACTTCACAGGCCTTCCATATCTGTACCTCATAGGGTCTGGCATCATGGATCGGTGGCTTGGGTGGCTTTTCTTAATACTCATACCTGGAGTTAGACTCAGAGGAATAGTCAATTAACAGTCCCATCAAATCTTAAATAACAAGCTCCAATAATCAGTTTAATATTTGATCATAATCTCACATTGGTTAAGGAACATCTCTAAAGTGAGCCTCAAATAACCTGTATTCATTTCTATATTTATTCCTGTTTATAAAAATCAAATCTCCCATCAGGATTATAAATTGTTGCTCTAATAGATTTTCATTTACTTCCCCAGCTTCCCTATCTTCCTGGGACTATGCTTAAACCGAACTCACACTAAAATTTCTTTTCTCTCAACTAAAAATGTCTCTGAATTAATCCTAATAATTAAATCAGTCAATTAGATTAATGCTTTGAAATACATGTGGACTTCATTCTACACAATACACAATTATAACTTTTCTACAGTAATTTTATAATCCCAATCTCAGTCCATGAGATAATGATTAAACATTGCATTTGTATCCTTATTTCTTCTTCTCAAATATGATTGAGCTATTAATTATAAAATCAAGGTACAAATTTTTATGCCTTCGCTAAATAATTCCTCACACTCTTTTTTGATGTTTGAAACATTTAATCTTAAGACCTTGAATTTCAGATCCATTCCCTTCCTCCCTTGTCACCCATTCCCTCTGGGAAGATAAGTAATTCAGTATATGTTGTACATGTCTAGCTATGCAAAACATTATCATAGTAGATATATTGTACAAGGCTGCTTATAATTCCCTCCCACTCATCCCACCCCCCACCTGGTCCATTCCCTACATGATCCTGTCCCTCTTCTATAATGGGTACTTCCAACCTCCCCTCACCCCAAGGATGCCCTCCCTTCCATCATCCCTCCTCTCATCCCCCTTCCCCCTATCCTGCTGCAGGTTGAGATATCCCATTTATTATGTATGTCATTTTCTCCCTGAACCAAATTCAATGTGAATGTGGTTTTGCCTTTTTAGCCTTCCTTATTCTCCCCCTCCTTTGCAACCACTTCCCCTTGCTTCTTCTACATGGGATAGTTTACCCTACCCTGTCTCTCCCCATCTCCTCTTGCCACTTTCCTCTCTCACCTCATAATTTCATCCCTTGAGTATTCTCCCTTCCCAACAAATTCAACCTATGCACTCTATCCATATATAACTGTAACCATATACACACACATTCACATATGTATTCATATGACCACACACCCTTCTTCCATTATTTTCATAGTGAGAAAGATATCATCAGTCACAGTTATTGCTTTTCCATATAGGAATGTAAATAGTTCAACTTTGATAAGTTCCTTTTGATTTCTTTTCCCTGATTACCTTCTCAGGCATCTCTTCCTTCTTGTGTCTGGATGTCAAATTTTCTATTCAATTATGGTTTTTTCCTCAAGAATGCTTGAAAGTCCTCTATTCCACTGAATGACCATATTTTCCCCTGAAACAAAATATTCAGTTTTGCTGGGTAGGTGACCCTTGGGTTCATTACCAGTTCTTTTGCCCTCTGGAATATCATATCCCATGCCCTTCGATCCCTCAGTGTAGAAGCTGCCAGGTCCTGGGCTATTCTGATTGTGTTTCCACAATATGGAAATTGTTTCTTCCTGGCTGCTTGGAGTATTTTCTCCTTGATCTGGGGATTCTGGAACCTGGCTATAATATTCCTGGGAGTTTTCTTTTTGGGATCTTTTTCAGGAGGTGTTTGGTTGATTCTTTCAACCTCTATTTTTCCCTCTGCGTCTAAAACATCAGGACAATTTTCCTTGAGAATTTCTTGAAGGGTGATTTCTAGGTTGTTTCTTTGATCATGGCTTTCATGTAGTCCAATAATTTTAAATTGTCTCTCCTGGATCTATTTTCCAGGTCAGTGGTTTTTCCCATGAGATATTTTACATTGCCTTCTAATCTTTCATTTGTTTGGATCTGCTTACCAGCATCTTGATTTCTCATAAAGTCATTAGCTTCCATTTGCTCCAGTCTAACTCTGAAGGAATGAATCTCCTCAGTGAGCTTTGGAAATTCTTTTTCCCATCTGGCAAATTCGACTTTTTAAGGCATTCTTCTCCTCGTTGCCCTTTTGGGCCTCCTTTGCCATTTGAGTTAGTCTGTTTTTTAAGGTGTTGTTTTCCTCAGTCATGCTGTTGACTCTCATTTCATACTTTTCCTGCATCCTTCTCATTTCTCTTCCCAATTTTTCCTCCACTTCTCTTATTTGATTTTTAAAGTCCTTCTTAAAGTCCCCTATAGCCTTCAACCCACTCATGTTTTCCCCTAGGGCTTTTGGAGTAGGACTTCTGACCTCACAGTCCTCTTCCCCTATGCTTCGACCCTCTTTGCCCCCAAAGTAGGAGTCTAGGGTTGCATTTTTCTGTTTAATTTGTTTCCTTTGCCTTGGCATGTTGCCACTGAATCACTTGACTTTTGGGCTTGTTGCCACAGTATGGCTTTGCAGCCAGATAGGGTAATTTTCGTCCTGAACGTTTGGGGGGGCAACTTCTATTTCTGGCAAGCTGGAAACCCACCCAAGACCTCCACCCCAGATCACAATCCAGATCCAGGGAGGTTAAAGCAAGAGAAATTACCCCTCAAGACTGATCGCTGGATCTCCCTACAGTTCGAAGGCCAGGAGCTGGCACTGCCTCTGAAAACTACAAAATGGCCTGTCTCCTCAGTGGCCTCTAGCCCCCAGGGTCGTTCTGTGGGTGCTGGGGCTCCAGAAGTTTTTCAGAGTCCTCTTTTACATAGTTTGGAGTAATCTGGGGGCAGAGTGGCTTGGACGTGCTGTTTCTACTCTGCCATCTTGGCTCTGCCCCGCCTTACTCTCTTTTCACCATATTTAAACCATCTGATACAATGGTATCCAGACCACTACTTAGAGACATGAGGGGCTTGGAAATTCCCATTTGTCCCCAAACCTTCTTCTCTGCTTTCCATATTTCCAATTCTTTATTTATCCTTTCAAATCTCTCAAATCCATTATCCTGATTATTCACCTTTCCTTTCACAAAAAGTTTTTGAACTCATTCTGGTAAAGCTAATGTTAGAGATCCTTTTTAAATCTTTTGTACATAGACTTTGCTGCTTCTTAGCAAGTCAAGTTTATTGTTTATGAGCTTCACAACTAAAACAAGCTCACTTTCCTAGGCTGAGTGACCTTGCCTAAAAGAGATAGTCCAGGGACTTTGGCAGTTTTACAACATCATACAGTAGCAGGATGACTATTCTGAATGAGCAGAACTAGTCAAAATAAAGTTTTTATCCAGTCTCTTCCTTTCCACATATAGTAATCAATTAACAATTTTAGGTTTTACCATTAAAACTAATTCCCACAGTTTCATCAAATCATTCTGATTATAAGCAATTAATTACAGATAATATCTAATGAACTAATGGGCGGATATCTCTCCTGCTGTCCTTCTCTCCCTTCTTCCTTTCCCAGGAATAATAAGAATGTTTCCCCATCATCTCATAGCAAAGATCTTATAAAACATTTCTTCATAAGGATATTAACCTTTTTCAAAAACAGTTTATCCTGACATCATTAACTACTATACAATTCCTAAATTTTCTGGTCATAAAATCTTTCCCCAATAATTAACAAAATTTATACAAGGAGGTCTCATGGGTCTTTTCTTCACATAATTACCATAATACCTTTCACAAGTATACTTTTGTAAATACTTGATTTATGCAATATAGCTTGCTTAAACAATCTTACAAGTTTAAACAATCTTAACTGAAACTTCCTTTTAAACAAAGACAGACTTGGAAGCTTATGACTTCCCAAATTACAGTACTTGAAGATTTTAAGAGAAATTGCTTCTCATTGCTTCTCATACAACATAGATAACACAACTTTTTACCAATAACAATATCATAAACAATTATCATGTTCTTAAATTTGAACTTTGAAATGAAAACAGATGAATTATCAATCTGGTGACTTCAAAACTCCAGTTTTTGAAGTTACATAGAACTAAAATTTTCTTGATGCCACACAACTGATCAACTTATCACTAGAAATTAATTACATTCTGGAATCTCACATAGATGGTGAATGTGGTGATCCGTAAACCTTCAAATTAGCATAAATACATCCTTAGATGAAGATGAAACCACATCCCTATATTTTTCATTCCCTTTTTTCCCCAAGGTTTCTCATTTGCTTAATAAGAATTCTACAAAATGCCTTTACAATTCACTTTGCACAAAGAATTGTTCACTTCATCATTAGTAATGTGGAAACTATAACTTTAAATCACTGATTATTTCCAGAATAGCCAAAAAGTTAAATGAAAAATCAGCTATCACAGTAAATATCAGCAGTGTTATTACTACCTGTTTGTATCCCAAATATAAAAAGCTTTAAATTATCAGATTTTATAACATAAAAAATCCAATTCACATGAAATAAACATTATAAAACAGGATTAGCAGAACTGATAAAGTAACATAGCTGGTTTTACAAAACTTTTTCTCCATCTTTTAGTTTCAACAAAATTCAGATTGAAAACTGCTTTATGTAACAAGATTTCTGGCTCACAATGGTCACTCAACTTTTACAGTATAAGATGATTTTACAATTTAGAGATACCATAATAACACAATGTCATTATGACATTAATTGCATTTCCAATTCATTACATACCAAAAATTATTGATAGAAAACTGGGTTTACCAAGTACAGACACTTTTCTTCTCTCCCCACAGCTTCAGAGCCTGGTTGTGGACCCAGGGGTTTGAAAGGAGAGAGGGTCTTCTACATGCCTGGAGGTGTGGGCTTCAGGATACCCAGGGGTTTAGGGCTGTTGCTAGTGGGGCCCTCAATATAGCTGCTATACTTCCCCCCTTCTTTTTCCAAGTGGGGGAGGTTGACTCAAATTCCCTATATTCTTAGCATTCTCTATTTTTTCTAGAATGAGAGGCTTTATTAGAATTTTGTAAAATATTTTCAGCTGATTTAACTTCTACTCCAATATACTTTATTTATGTGTCCACTCCTTAAAAAACTTCTTTGAAAGTGGTAGCTTTGACCTCTCCAGCAAGAGATATTGGAGGGTGGCGCCTGCCCCCCCATCTCACTACTAGAGAACCCAAAAGAAAGTTCACTTCTCTTATCAAATATTAGAAGATATTCCAATTTGCCTAAATGCCAAACAGTAAAATGAATTCTGACTTATCTTTAGCATCAAATTAGGAGTTACACTTTTTACTTTTCCATGAATTTAATTGACTTAAAGTTTCATTCTAAGACACAGATTTTTCCTCTTTTAGGTGAGGCAGGAAATAGTTAAATTTTCATCTGCCTGCCTCTTTGATCTGAGGGGAGAAGATTCCCTCACTATTTCTTTTCACCTTCTCCTCATTCTGCTTAGCCAGGGTGGAATGAAGAGGAGGAGAGTTTTAAACTTTTAAAGATCTTAAAACTTGTATTCACACCTTTTAATGCAAATAGTTTATGCCTGATACTTCTTTCTATACTCTATTTCTTAATATTACCATTATATAATCTATAAAATAAAATACTTTCTTTTCTCTTTCTCTCCCCTCAGCCTGCAGTCAGAAGCAGGGCGAGGAGGAGGAAAAGAGATAAGAGCATTCCAAGGAAAGTCCAGCTGCATTTTAAATCTTATGGACCAACAACTTACTCTCACTCATTCTCACAAAGACACATAAACATAACAGAGACACAGAAAATAACAGAATGGATCCAAAAGCTTACAGCAATAGATTTCCTGAAAAAATTAAAACAGTTACATGGCACTCCAGGCCAGGAAATACTTACTTGATACTTTTCTTTTTATCTGTTTGTAATAGAGACAGCTGCATTACACTGAATATTTCGACCCTGCTTTGGCACTTTCCTTTCTGAGGTTAAATATGTCATTAATATATTCCATAGGAAAAAGGCAGAAATGGTGAAATACTAGAGTCCCTCATCCACTAGTTCCTCACCCCTCTCTCTCCTGGCTGGCTTAATCATGGTAATGTTACCCTTCTTCCCAAGGTCTTTCAACAGCAGGATAACTCCTTGCCCTTTTATTGTCTTAATTAACTGCCTTGCCCAAATCTCTTGCTCGTCTGGCTTAATCATGGGATCCTTACCCATCTTCCTGGCCTAACCTTCTCTGGTTTACTGGGACCTCTTCCTGCCTAACTTTCTCTAGTTTATGGGGCACTCCATCTGGCTTCCTGACAATAGGGGTCCCTTTTCTCACCACCCTGTCAGTCCCACATTTGGGCACCACTTCTTCAGTCCAGCTGAAGAGTGTGGGTAGCAACTTACCCGAGTGCCTCAACACTCCTTGGGGCGTCCCTGGATAAAATAGAGTAGTCAGACACCACAGTTCCAGTCAACATGCTTTATTGTCTTCTCATCTTTATTGTCTTCCCCCTTTTTTCTTTCCTGGGGCTCCCTTTTTATCCCCTACCGGTGGTCCCTTACCCGAGCCACTTGCAGTCCCTTCACCTCCTAGCAACAGCAGCCGATTTACCAAGAGACTTTTCCTGTTTACGAAGCTTGCTCAATATCCCAGACCCCTTTGTCCCACAGGCCTGTTACTCATAACATGACTTCAGGGACAGGGTGCCCCAGGACAGAACAAACCTTCAGACGCCTCAATTGGGCCGTTCTGCTTTATTAGCAAGGCAGGCAGTTTCTGTGTACAAGGGCTCTGGCCAAGGGTCAACGGTTACATTCTTTCAAAGGTCTCCAACATCAAGCCTTAATTTCTGAGGCACAAATGCTCAGACTGAAAATTTAACATTTTCAGAGTTGATAGGAGCTAGCCCCAGCAGACTCCTGTGATATAGCTCAGTAAATTATGGGGCAGGACATAAACTTATCCACTTTTGATATTCAGATACAGGGCTCATTTCCCCACATCATACTATATTGGAAATTGTACAATAAAACTTTTTCCCCCTCATTTGACAAGAGAAAGAACTCAAAATTAGTGAGATTAAATGACTTGCTCAAAATCACAGAGAAAATGGCCGAGATGAGTACAGAATTTGAGTGCCTTAATTCTCATTCCAAGAATCTTTCCATTTTAGCATGCTAGAATGGCTGTTACCATTTAAGCTTTTTTTTTTAAGCTTTAAATTAAAAGTAGTAAGAAAACTTGTTAGTAGTATTGAAAAGACACTCTGACACAAACTCCCAAGGCAAATTCAGAATACAAACATTAAAACAACTCTTGAAGATTCTTTGAATGGGGACTCATTTAGCAGAATATATTTAAGGTCTAAGAATTTCAAATATAGAAGTCATCAGTCTCTGAACAGCAAGATTGTAAATCATTTGTACAGAATAATCAATCATGATATTGTAAGGACAAGATCTATTCAACATTTTCTAGCACCAGTTTTATGTCTTTTCTTTTCTTTTTTTTTTTTTTTTTGGAGGTCAATTGGGATTAAGTAACTTGCCCAAGGTCACACGGCTAGGTTTTTTTGTTTGTGTGTGTTAAGTGTCTGAGACCTGATCCGAACTCAGGTCTTTCTGACTCCAGGGCCAGTGCTCTACTCACTGTGCCACCTAGCTGCCCCCACCAGGTTTATTTCTAAAAAGTATAGAATAAGGGTAACTCTTGGTCTGTTTTCATTGGAGAATTTATATGCTTCCACTGAAAGCTTTTAGTGCTCAAAATTAATAATGAAATAAAATGCATCTACTTGAACTCCATCTTTCAGTCTAATTGAAAGAAATAAAACAAAATAACAGATATCAAATAAGAAATGTGAAGGTTTTCTAGATAAATTAATTCATTCTGTGAGTAAATCACAAACATACTGAGAAAATATGGATACATAATATTTGAATATATTGTAAATATCTTTTCTGGAGTTGGCATATTTGAATCAGGCAGGAGATGTTTAATTTTGTGAAGAGAAGCAACTGAGTTATTTTTCTTTGTTCTTTCTCCAAATGTACAAATCGTTTATAGGAAAGAAATTTTGTAGAGTGGTCAAATTATTGTTTCTAAAAGAGAAGATATTACCTTAATCAAATAAATTTTATTAAATTTTTGACTGTTTAATCTAAACTTTAGTGAAAAAAATCTCTCCTCTATTCAGTCTTTCATTCTTAATCTTTATCATATTCCAGAACATTTTATGTGATTTAGAAAAATCGTAAGATAATTGCTTTTTCTAGTTTATATCTTAAATATTGTTAACATTACAATAATTTCTCTACTTTTCTAATATCTTTGAGCCAGCAAAGTTTAAGGATTATTGCTATAACTTTTGAATCCAGTTTGGACGTCAATAAGCCTTAGTTTAATTTCTATCAATTTCCTGTAATAATTCTATAGCAATTACTATATCCTTTAAAAAGATATACTTTCAAAAGTAACAATAAAGAAAGTACTTTTAATCATCCCTTATCTCAATTTTACAAAATATCATTTCTGAATACCTCTGGGAGATTATTAAAATTTCTCATATATCTTAGAAGAAAGTCTTAATGAAGGAATCCTTAAAATTTTATCTACACATTTAGTGTATGTGACATAGGGTACTCAAGAGTGCAAGCAAATGACTAGAAAGTCAGATCAAAAGCCCTTCCTTTAAGGGTGACAGAAATGGAAAGTAATTAACTGAGTCTGATAAAATGTTAACAATCAGCTACCCTTTATCTCACTGACATTCTTCTGATGTAGAACATTTAACATACTTGTTCTCATGGACTGTTCATGAATGTTATCTAATAATTATTAATTTAATATTTCTATAAATTTGATTTATCTCTGACTTTAATTAAATAATATATAAGAGATATTTTTGAAGTTCTTTAAACATTTGAGGCTTCTAATTATATTTTTGGATGGAATACTTAGAGCAATCTGTAGTCTCTAAATTCTATGACTTTTTCCCATATCATGTCATTTGACAAAATAATAATAATAATAATAATAATATGAAATGCATCTTCCAGGCATAATAAAATGGTTTAAGAAATGTCACAAAGAGATACAAATTAGATATCAAAATGCTTTTCTTATAAATTTTCATATTAATATGTATTACTATAGCCATAACTAAGAAGCAAAATAAATGACATAAAAATCAAAGGATGAAGTCATATTCAGATCTTTAATTTTTAACAAGACAGAAAAGAATCAATGAAAAAACAAAGAAACTTCCTTTTAATTATTTTTTCCTTGAGCTACTAAAGGTTCTCTCCCCTTTTTTCTTCCTTTTCATACTTCCTCATCTTTTCAAAATATGTAACTAGACGTAAAACATATATAATCATATTCTGATGATTTATCATTTCATATTAAAATAATATTTACTTACATTAATGTTAGAGAATGTAAGCAATTATTCTATTTTTATATATACATTTGAAACATTTAATTTTAAGACCTTGAATTTCAGATCCATTCCCTTCCTCCCTTGTAACCCATTCCCTCTGGGGAGATAAGTAATTCAGAATGTGTTGTACATTTATGGCTATGCAAAACATTGCCATAGTAGATATATTGTAAAAGGCTGCTTATAATTCCCTCCAACCCATCCCACCCACCACTTGGTCTATCCCCTACTTTGATCCTTTCCCTCTTCCAAAGTGGGTACTACCAACCTCACTTCCCCCGAGAATGCCCTCCCCTCCATCATCCCTCCTTTCACCCCCCTTCCCCCTACTCTCCAGCAGGGTGAGATATCCCATTTAGTATGTATGTCATTCTCTCCCTGAGCCAAATTCAATAAGAATATGCTTTTGCCTTTTTGACTTACTGTTCTTCCCCTCCCCTGCAACCTCTTCCCCTTCTTTGTTCTACATGAGATAGTTTACCCTACCATGTCTCTCCCCATCTCCTCTTGCCACTTTCCAATCTCACCTCATAATTTCACTCCTTAAGTGTCATCCCTTCCCAACAAATTCAACCTATGCCCTCTATGCATGTATGACTATAAACATATATACACACATTCACATATGTATTCATATGCCCATATACTCTTCTTCCATTATTTTCATACTGAGAAAGGTTTCATCAATCACAGTTATTGTTTTTCCATGTAGGAATGCAAATAGGTCAACTTTGATAAGTTCCTTTAGATTTCTTTTCCCTGATTACCTTCTCAGGAATCTCTTGCTTCTTGTGTCTGAAAGTCAAATTTTCTATTCAACTCGGAATTTTCCTCAAGAATGCTTGAAAGTCTTCTATTCCACTGAATGACCATATTTTCCCCTGAAACAAAATACTCAGTTTTGCTGGGTAGGTGATGCTTGGCTTCAATCCCAGCTCTTTTGCCCTCTGGAATATCATATTCCATGGCTCCCTCCCCTGGGGGCTAGAAGCCACTGAGGAGACACGCCATTTTGTAGTTTTCAGAAGCAGCTCCTGCTCATGGCCTTCGAACTCTAGGGAGATGCAGTGATCAGTCTTGGCGGCGGTGGGGGGGGGGGGGGTAATCGCTCTTGCTTTAACCTCCATGGATCTGGATTGTGATCTAGGGTGGAAGTTGTGGGTGGGTTTAGAGCTTGCCAGAAACATAAGTTGCCCCCCACATGTTCAGGACGAAAATTCCTCTATCTGGCCTTAAAGCCATAGTGTGGCAACAAGCCCAAAAGTCAAGTAATTAAATGGCAACATGCCAAGGCAAAGGAAACAGAAAAATGCAACCCTGGACTCCTATTTTGGGGGCATAGAGCGGGAAAAGGACTATGAGGTCAGAAGTCCTGCTCCAAAAGCCCCAGGGGAAAACATGAGCGGGTTGCAGGCCATAGAGGACCTTAAGAAGGACTTTAAAAATCAAATAAGAGAAGTGGAGGAAAATTGGAAAGAGAAATGAGAAGGATTCAGGAAAAGCATGAAATGAGGGTCAACAGCCAGACAGAGGAAAACAACACCTTCAAAAATAGACTAACCCAAATGGCAAAGGAGGCCCAAAAGGGCAATGAGGAGAAGAATGCCTTGAAAAGTCGAATTTGCCAGATGGAAAAAGAATATCAAAAGATCACTGAGGAGATTCATTCCTTCAGAGTTAGACTGGAATAATGGAAGCTAATGAATTTATGAGAAATTAAGATGCTGTTAAGCAGATCCAAACAAATGAAATAATCTTAATAGAATGCAATGTGAAATATCTCATGGGAAAAACCACTGACCTGGAAAATAGATCCAGGAGAAACAATGTAAAAATTATTGGACTACCTGAAAGCCATGATCAAAGAAAGAACCTAGAAACCACCCTTCAAAAAATTCTCAAGGAAAATTGCCCTGATGTTCTAGATCCAGAGGGCAAAATAGAGGTTGAAAGAATCCACAGATCACCTCCTGAAAAAGATCCCAAAAGAAAATTCCCAGGAATATTATAGCTAGTTTCCAGAATTCCCAGATCAAGAAGAAAATACTCCAAGCAGCCAGGAAGAAACAATTTCAATATTGTGGAAACACAATCAGAATAGCCCAGGACCTGGCAGCTTCTACACTGAGGGATCGAAGGGCATGGAATATGATATTCCAGAGGGCAAAAGAACTGGGAATGAACCCAAGGGTCACCTACCCAGCAAAACTGAGTATTTTGTTTCAGGGGAAAATATGGTCATTCAGTGGAATAGAGGACTTTCAAGCATTCTTGAGGAAAAAACCAGAGTTGAATAGAAAATTTGACATCCAGACACAAGAAGTAAGAGATGCCTGAGAAGGTAATCAGGGAAAAGAAATCAAAAGGAACTTATCAAAGTTGAACTATTTACATTCCTATATGGAAAAGCAATAACAGTGACTGATGATATCTTTCTCATTATGAAAATAATGGAAGAAGGGTGTGTGGTCATATGAATACCTATGTGAATGTGTGCGCATATGGTTACAGTTATATCTGAATAGAGGGCATACGTTGAATTTGTTGGGAAGGGAGAATACTCAAGGGATGAAATTATGAGATGAGAGAGGAAAGTGGCAAGAGGAGATGGGGAGAGACAGGGTAGGGTAAACTATCTCTTGTAGAAGAAGCAAGGGGAAGTGGTTGCAAGTGAGGGGGAGAATAGGAAGGCAAAAAGGCAAAACCACATTCTCATTGAATTTGGTTTAGGGAGAGAATGACATACATACTAAATGGGATATCTCAACCTGCAGCAGGATAGGGGGAAGGGGGATGAGAGGAGGGTTGATGGATGGAAGGGCATCCTTGGGGGGAGGGGAGGTTGGAAGTACCCACTATAGAAGAGGGACAGGATCATGTAGGGAATGGACCAGGTGGGGGGTGGGATGAGTGGGAGGGAATTAAAAGCAGCCTTGTACAATATATCTACTATGATAATGTTTTGCATAGCTAGACATGTACAACATATACTGAATTACTTATCTCCCAAGAGGGAATGGGTGACAAGGGAGGAACGAAATGGATCTGAAATTCGAGGTCTTAACATTAAATGTTTCAAATATATATAAATACTATTATTAATACTCTTTTGCTTATAATTGGGAGATAAGATGTGCAGGCATTGGGACACAAAGATTCACCTTCCTCTAATGGAAAAGTCGAAGGGGGTATGGGAGAAGGTATGGGAGAGAGCAGATTGGAGGAAGCGATATCTTGTGGGATTGCTATTCTGGGAGGTTGGATAGGAGAATAACAGGAGGAAAATGATTGGAACTTAAAATCTGGTGGAAATGAATGATGTAAAACAGAAGTTAATAAAGCATTTGTTTAAAATTAAAAAAAATATATAGCTTCCTAAAGGGAGCTACATGACATAATAGAAAGAACAAATAGTAGAAGGCAAGCCTGAATTCAAATCATATTTCCATTTGTTAATGTTGCAGCAATTAGATATGTATGTATTTAAGGGTTCAAGTATGCTTATTTTGTGTATAACATTTTACCAAAGTGTTTTTGAGATATTATCATTTTATACTCAACTTGCCCTGTGCCCTCTGTAATGGCAAAAAAAGAACTAGTTCTCATCTTATTTCAACTATTGAATTACCACCTTTTTTTCAGTTCAAGTTTTTTGAGCCTTGCATCAAGTCTGTTAAGAAACAGAACTTGTGGGTCTATCATGGTACTTGGTGGGTGCGGACATGCATAGGCTCACTCAGCTAGTCCCTGCCCAGCTGCTTTCCTTTGCCAGGCCCAGCCCCACTCCTGCCTCCCCGCTCCACTTCCCACCGGAGCTGCTGCCAACATGCAGATGTTCCTGGGGCAGACCAACATGCCCCACTAGGTGGTGCCTGATTCCCTGCTCAGTGAGCTCACAATGCATCTGGCCAAGGCAATGGGCAAGCCCGCTCAATACATTGTGGTACACATCTAAGCCAATCAGCTGATGGCCTTTGGGGGCTCCTCGAACCTGAGTGCTCTCTGCAACCTGCAGAGCATTGGCAGGATCAGTGGGCCCCAGAACAAGACTTATAGCAAACTGTTCTGTGAGCTGCTCACCAAGGACCTCAAAATTCCCAGGGACAGACACAAATTTCAAACAATGTGAAAGGGAGCTCCGAACAACTTCTGGAGCCACAGCACCCACAGAAAGGCACAGAGAAGCTAACCTCCTGCTGAGGACAGCCCAGGAGCCCTGCAGGGAGCAGCCAGCGCAGCGCTCTGAGAGCAGGCAGCACAGCGCACTGGGAACCGACAGCAGAGCCAAGCCCAGGTCCATGGTTTTAGCCCCAGGGTGGCCGGGTCTTCAGCCAGCTGGTGGAACCCCAGAACACCAGCAATTGTGGTGATTCCAGAATTATCAGCACAGATATGCCTAGGACAAAGTGAGAGGTTAGTGCCCTATGGACTTTGGGACCAGTATTTGGGGAACACTTGGCTTCCTCCCCTGGGGGCAAAAAGCTGCTGAAGAAACAGCTGCACAGAAGCCATTTTGCAGCGTCAGTAGTGGCTCTACCTCCTGGTCTATGAACTGTAGGAAGATCCAGCAATCAGTCTGGGGGTTAATCGCTTTTGCTTTAAACTGCCTGGATCTGGATTGTGGTCTGGGGGGGAAGTTTGGGGTGGGTATCCAACTTGCCAGAGTGGGTGGAGGCTTTACAGAGGCCACCCAACTGGTGGAAGTTGTGAAGACCCCACGTTTGGGCGGAAGCTCCCCTGTCTGGTGGCAGAGTCCTACTGTGGCAACAAGCCCAAAAATCAAGTAATTAAGTGGCAATATGCCTAGGCAAACGAAACAAAATAAACAGAAAAGTTCAACACTGGACTCCTATTTTAGGGGCAAAGAGGCTCAAAGCATAGAGGAGGACTGTGAGGTCAGAACTCCTGCACCAAAAGCCCCAAATGAAAATACAAGCTGGCTACAGGCCATAGAGGACCTTAAGAAACAGATAAGAGAAGTGGAGGAAAATTTGGGAAGAGAAATGAAAAAGATGCAAGAAAAGTATGAAATGACAGTCAACAGCCTGACTGAGGAAAATAACACCTTAAAAAATAGACTAACTCAAATGGCAAAAGAGGCTCAGAAAGGCAATGAGGAGAAGAATGCCTTAAAAAGTCGAATTTGCCAGATGGAAAAAGAATCTCAAAAGCTCACTGAGGAGATTCATTCCTTCAGAGTTAGACTGGAGCAAATGGAAGCTAATGACTTTATGAGAAATCAAGATGCTGTTAAACAGATCCAAACAAATGAAAGAATAGAAGGCAATGTGAAATATCACATGGGAAAAACCACTGACCTGGAAAATAGATCCAGGAGAGATAATTTAAAAATTATTGGACTACCTGAAAGCCATGATCAAAGAAAGAACCTAGAAATCACCCTTAAAGAAATTCTCAAGGAAAATTGCCCTGATGTTTTAGACCCAGAGGGCAAAATAGAGGTTGAAAGAATCCACAGATCACCTCCTGAAAAAGATCCCCAAAAGAAAATTCCCAGGAATATTATAGCCAGTTTCCAGAATCCCCAGATCAAGGAGAACATACTACAAGCAGCCAGGAAGAAACAATTTCAATATTGTGGAAACACAATCAGAATAGCACAGGACCTGGCAGCTTCTACATTGAGGGATAGAAGGGCATGGAATATGATATTCCAGAGGGCAAAAGAGCTGGGAATGAACCCAAGGGTCACCTACCCAGCAAAACTGAGTATCTTGTTTCAGGGGAAAATATGGTCATTCAGTGGAATAGAGGACTTTCAAGCATTCTTGAGGAAAAAACCAGAGTTGAATAGAAAATTTGACACTCTGACACAAGAAGAAAGAGATTCTTGAGAAGGTAAACAAGGAAAAGAAATCAAGAGGAACTTATCAAAGTTGGACTATTTACAGTCCTACATGGAAAAACAGTAACTGTGTTTGATGAAACCTTTCTCATTATGAAAATAATTGATGAAGGGTACATGGCATATGTTCACAGGTATACATGGATAGAGGGCAGAGGTTGAATTTGATGGGAAGGGATGATTAATTTTTTTTTGGAGGGCAATTGGGGTTGGGTGACTTGCCCAGGTTCACGTGGCTGGGTTTTTGTTTGTGTGTTGGGTGTCTGGGGCCAGATGCAAGCTCGGGTCCTTCTGGCTCCAGGGCTGGCTCTCTGCTCGCTGCACCACCTAGCTGCCCCAAGGAAGGGATGATTCTTAAGGGGTGAAGTCAAGAGGTGAGAGAGGAAAGTGGCAAGAGGAGATGGAGAGAGACAGGGTAGGGCAAACTATGTCATGTAGAAGAGGCAAGGGGAAGTAGTTGCAGGGGAGGGGAAGAACAGGAAGGCAAAAAAGCATATTCTCATTGAAGTTGGCTCAAGGAGAGAATCACATACATACTAAATGGAATATCTTACCCTCACTCACTCTCCTGAGTAGGGGAAAGGGGGATGAGAGGGGGGATGATGGAGGGGAGGGAATTCTGGGGAGAGGGGAGGTTAGAAGTACCCACTATCAAAGAGGGACAGGATCAAAGTAGGGAATGGACCAGGTGGGAGGTGAGACTGGCGGGAGGGAAATATAAGCAGTCTTTTACACTATATCTACTATGGTAATGTTTTGCATGGATATATATGTACAACACATACTGAATTTCTTATCTTCTCAGAGAGAGTGGGTGACAAGGGAGGAAGGGAATGGATCTGAAAATCGAAGTTTTAAAATTAAATGTTTCATAAGATATCCAGGCAGTGGGGCTCAGAGATTCACCTTGCCCTAATGGCAAAGTCGAAGGGGGTATGGGAGAAGATATGGGAGAGAGCAGATTGGATGAGGGGATATGTAGTGGGACTGCTATTCTGGGGTGGTGGGTAGAGAAAAAATGGGGGAAAAATGTAACTCATAATCTGGTGGAAATGAATGATGTAAACCAGAAGTTAATAAAGCATTTGTTTAATTAAAAAAAAATAAAATAAAATGAGCTGGAGAAGGAAATGACAAAACACTCCAATATCTTTGCCAAGAAAACCCCAATGGGGTCATGAAAATTCAGACACAACTGAAAAGTAGTATTAAGAACATCAGAAGGGAATCTCCTTTGTACTTTGTTTTTGTCAGTGTCTTGCACACGGCAAATGGTTAGTAAATATTTGTTGCGTTGAAAAAAAAAATTCCCAGGGACAGTATCTATATCAATTACTGTGATATGAATGCGGCCAATGTGGTTTGGAATGGTTCTACCTTGGCCTGAGTGCCCCCCTGGTGTGCCTGCCATGGGCCATGGCTTCTCCCCATTTGCTGTCTGGTCACTCCCTTGCTCTTGTGTAGCTGAGAAATAATAAACTGATTTTATGTGTCAAAAAAAAGAAACAGAACTTGTGAACCCCAGAACTTTTGAACTCCTGGGGAAGAACTAATGACCATATATAAGGAGAGGCCCAGGCTAGAAACAGCAAAACTAAAAAGAGAACTCTTGTGGTAGCAGAGTCAAAAAGGAAAAACTTGTGATGTGCCAGCACTCTGTTTGTCTGTTCTGTCTGTGTTGATGTTTGTTTGTGATACTTTGTACAGAAGCCCTGGGACCTTACTGAAAGCCCTGAAAGAGCATTTTCTGGTTGTCTGTTTACAGAAATCCTGGAGGAAGGATTTGGGGATCCTGGGACTCTACTGATGATTTGTATTGAGTTCTCAGACCTTATTTGTGGGTCTCTGTTGTTTTCTATGTTGATGTATGTTGACCTCTCAGACCTTGTGTTGATTATTGTGTTTGTGTTGTCTGTGTTTATTTCACAGGCAGATAGTTAATTGATTATGGTGCTGGCAATGTGTTAAGCTTTGTCTTCCCAGAAACAGGAAATGTGAAGGACTTGAGGTGGACTGGACACTGTGAGCTTCACTATTGAACAGAAACTGGACAAGGAATTGCGCAAGGAACTGGGAGCTGAGACCACGGAAGAGGAACCATGGAAGTTAAGAGCCAGCCTCAAGTCAAGATGAAAAGATTTCTTCTTGGGATTTTAATGCTGACTGATGAGATTGTGACTTACTTGCGACGTAGGGGTCAAGAACTTTGACTTTCCTAATTTGTGACAATTAAGGAGACAAGCCTCAAGGATGATTTAATTAAGAACATATTAAATGATTGAATTACTAAATGATTGAATTACTAAATGGTTGTACTTTGTTGAAAACTGTATGGCCCTTTTGGCGATAAGCTCTTACGTCTTAACATTGTAAATGTTGTACTTTGTTTTCTATGAATGTTTTGCCTTAATTTGCTACAGAATAAATAGAGAGCTCACTATATTTTGTAATCAGAACCTTGAAAGCTGTTCGCAGCAGCAGACCTTTAGAAAGCTTCTCGTGCTTGGCTTTCCACCTTCATGTGTGTTTGTGTGTGTGTGTGTGTGTGTGTGTGTGTGTGTGTGCACATATGCACACACACATACACATATATGTATGATTTTATATATATATATTTAAATATATATTTAAGTATGTATTCCCTCCAACTACCTTAATACTGACAAACATTTCATGAGTTATAAGTATCATCTTCCCACATAAGAATGTAATCAATTTAACCTTATTAAGTCCCTTATGATTTCCCTGCACTCTTTACATGTTTATGATTCTCTTGAGTTTTGCTTTGGAAAGACAAATTTTCTATTCAGCTCTGGTCTTTTCATAAAACAAACAAAACAAACAAACAAACAAACAAAAAAACCTTAAAACTCCTCTATTTCATTGAATATTTAGTTTTTTCCTTGAATGCTGGGTAGGTAATTCCTGGTTGGAGTCTTAGATCCTTTTCTTGGTTTTATTATCTCTTTGGGATATGGTCCTAGACATATTTTTGCTGGGTCAAAGACTATGCACAATTTTAAATCACTTCAGGCATAGTTCCAAATTGCTCTCCCAAATAGTTGTATTAGTTCACATCTTCACCAACAATGTATTAGAGTTCCAATTTTCTCACACCTTCTCCAACTTTTATCATTTTTTTCCTGTTTTATCATGTTAGCCAATCTAAAAAGTGTGATGTTGAACCTCAGAGTTGTTTTGGTTTACATTTCTCTAAATAACAGTGATTTAGATGATTTTTTATATGACTATGGATACCTTCAACTTCTTCATCTGAAACTACCTGCTCATACGCATTGACCATTTATCAATTGGAAAATGACAGCTATTCATATAAATTTGAATCAATTCTCTATATGTATTCATTAGAAATGAGACCTTTATCAGAGACACTAGTTGTAAAAATTCTTTTCCAGTTTTCTTTTTCTGTCTTCATCTTGGAGATATGTTTCACTCTGTCATGTTGTGGGTTTTATAGCTCTAAAATTTGTTTAGAGTCATTTTTACAGGTATCAGAGGGGTTGAGTTCAAGCAAGTTCCTGGTTTTACTTGGCCGTCTTGATTCTGCCCCTCTCCAACTCTGATTTCTGTTAGTTTTGTTGTATATATTGTTAATTATGCAGTTTTCCTAATATTCAACCTGCCTTTTATTCCTGTATAAATCATACCTGTTCATAGTGTTCTATTTTCATGATAATTTGCTTTAATCTCTTTACTATTATTTTATTTTAAAAAATTGCATCTATATTCATTGGAAAAATTGGTCTTTAATTTTCTTTCTCTCTTTTGACTGTTCCTGGTTTAGGTATCAGTACCATATTTGTATCATAAAAAATTTTTGGTAGAATTCCTTCATCACCTGTTTTCCCACATGGTTTATATAGTATTCTAATTCATTGTTCTCAAAGTGTTTGGTAGAATTCATTTGTAAATCCATTTGCTCTTGGAGATTTTTTCTTAGGGAGTTCATTAATGGTTTGTTCAATTTCTTCTTCTCACATATATCTGTTTAAATATATTACTTCCTCTTCAGTTAATCTCTGAAATTTATATTTTTGTAAATATTCATCTATTTCACTAAGATTGTCTAAGTTATTGGTGTACAGTTGAACAAGATAGCTCCTAAGTATTGTTGTTTTTCTTCTTCCATGATGATAAATTCACTCTTTTCATTTTTGTTATTGATAATTCTGTTTTCTTCTTTCATTTATTTATTCAAATTAACCAGTTTCATCTATTTTATTTTTAAAATAAAACCAATTCTTAGTTTTATTAGTTCAATGGTTTATTAATGTTTATTAATGCTAAATTTATTGATCTCTCTTTTTTTCAGAATTTCTAATTTTGTACTTAATTGAGTATTTTTAATTTGTTCCTTTTCTAACTCTTTTAATTGTAAGTACAATTCTTTGATCTTCTCTTTCTCTATTTTATTCATATAAGAATTTAGGGATAGAAATTTTCCCTTAAGAACAACTTTTACTGCATCCCATAATTTATGATATGTTTTCTCATTATTGACCTTCTCTTTGATGAAGTGTCTGATTGTTTCTATGATTTGCTGTTTGATCCACTCATTCTTTAGCATTAGAATATTTAGTTTCCAAGTGATTTTTATTCTATCTTTCTGTGGTCTTTTATCACATGTAATTTTATTACATCATTTTATTACATCTAAAAAAGGATGCATTTAATATTTCTGCCTTTCTGCATTGTATTGTGAGGTTTTTATGCCCTAGTACATGGTCAGTTTCTGTGTAGATGCCATGTAGCATTGAGAAAAATGTATATCCCTTTCTATCCCCATTCAATTTTCTCTGGGTGGTTGTGGGAGGTCTGCCTGCTGGAGGACACCTACTCACTGAGGCTGTGCTAGAGCACAGATAGTTTCAGCTGCTGCTAGATACTTTCTCACTGACTCATGTGGTGGTTCTCTGAGACTGGAGTCTGCTGGTTCCTCTGGCTATGCCAAGGCATGTGGAGGGGCGCTAGTGTTGCCACTAGCCTGTTCCACTACCCTGGGCCTCAGGATTTTCTGCTGGTTTGCTGAGGTGGCCTTGATGCCGGCTTGCTAGGTCACCTCCTATCATGTACTGTTTCCCTTCCACTACAGTGAGATGGACCTTTCTTCTTAATCTCCTGAGCCTATTAGGCTAAAAGACTATCATACCCCATCTTTTTACTGGCTCTGCTGTTCTTGAATTTTTCCAAAGTGATATTTTCTTGGTCTTTCAAGGTCAATATGGGAGGGTGAGAACAGGCCACTACTTACTCAGACATCTTTGGTCCAAGAAGTCCTTATTAATTGACTTTTAACTATTTGTTAAAATAGGACTCTGTTTCCAGAGTGGAGGGCACAGTATCCCAAGCTTCACTGTAAAACTGGGAAGAGAGAGCTGTCCCTGCCCCAAGAGGTCCCATCGGAGAGGTCAGTTCTTTAGCTCACTTCTGGAGCTTGATTGATACCAGGTCAAGGCATGACACATCACAGTCTTGTACAAGAGCTGCCACCTCGCTGTAAAGCCAAGTATGAGCAGCTCTCTATAGAAATGCTGCTGCTGTGAATAGCTTTATGGTTCTGATCACATCATATAGTGATCTATTTATTCAGCAGTAAACTAAAGCAAAACATTCACAGAAATCAAAGTACAGCATTCACAATGATATAACATAACAACCTACCACTAGAATGGCCAAGTAATTTTAAACAAAAGATATCATTCAATAAGTCTTTAACTCAATTACCTTTAATGAACAATCCTCCTGAAGGGATACAAAGTAAAAAGGTCTCCCACCCCTAGGTCACATTGCCTTAATCTCATCAGAAAGAAAGTCTTCTTTCTTCTTGATTGGAGACCAGCTTCCAATGATCCTTAACTCAATCATCCATAAGGGGTACAAAATACAAAGTTCCCCCACCCCTAGGTCACAGTAAATCATGATCTTGTCAGTCATCACTAAGTACCCAAGGGGAGGTTTTTTCATTTTGGCTCCAGATTGGCTCCCAAATTCTGTGGTTCCTCTTCTGTGGTCCCTGCTTTTGCCTGTATTCACCCAACTGTCACCTGGATTCACAGGAAGGCAGCTCTCAGCTCCTTGTCCAGTTGCTCATCCAGTTCCCATTCCATATTGTAGCTCACATTGTCCAGTCCAGCTCAAATCCTTTGCCATTTCTGTTTCTGGGAAGACAAAGCTTAACAGAACCAAAACAACATTCGTCCATGTTGCCAGCCCCATCATCAATTCACTATCTTCCTGTGAAATCAATACAGACCCACAAACAAGGTCTGAGAAATCAGCACAAATATCAGTATAGTCCCAGGACCCCTCAGATCCTCCTCCAGGACTTCTGTAAATAGACAACAAGAAAACCCTCTTTTAGGGCTTCTGAACCAGAAGTAAGGTCCCAGGGCTTCTGTACAAAGTATCACAAGCACAAATCAACACAGACAGAATAGACAGAGTGCTGGCCACCACAATTGTTCTCCTTCTCAGTTCTGTTCAGTCCAAGCTAATGTTCTTCCTTTTATATGATCGGATCCTTCCTGTTCCATCCCTTCCTGTTGCATCAGCAAGTTCCTACTGCCTTCAAATCACAAGGTGCTCAAACAAGGTGCTAAATACTTAAGTAGCTGAAACAAGATGCTAAGTACTTCTTTGTTTGCCATTACACCAGTTTAATCTAACAGGCATCTGCAGGTGGACAGTATTAAGCCTGCAGAAAACAACTCTAGCAAACAAGCTTAACAGACAAAAAAACAAAAGGAATGAGGAGAAAATAACCAGAAGCAGGGTGGATATAGGGCCAGCCATGTATCTGGAGTCCTTTAACCAAATATCATAGCATTATTCATTGCCGTTTACTATTTTTTCTTTTTTTTTGGAGGGCAATTGGGGTTAAGTGACTTGTCCAAGGTCACGTAGCTAGTTTATGTGTGTGTGTGTGTGTGTTAAGTGTCTGAGGCTGGATTTGAACTCAGGTCCTCCTCACTCCAGGGCTGGTTCTCTACACACTGTGCCACCTACCACCCCTACTGTTTATTATTTTCTAATTTGCAGTTTTGGGGTCATCATTCTCGCTAGAGATTTACTTTTTTTTAGTATGATCTGGGGCCAGGGCAATCTCTTATTCTCCTTGCAGGTGTAACAAACTTGAATACAATGTTTCAGGAGGATCTGTAGCAGGTAGTTTTTACTTTTGTGCTCAATATAATAATAAGCAGCTTTTCTTGGTATATTGTGCATAGTTCATTAGTTGGAATACCATCTCTTCTTCCAAATTCTACCCTGCTCTCAATAGAGCAGTAAACAATTATTTTCTAGGCAATTTATTCTGACTTCGAATCCACTAGCTATTTACTCTTCTGTCTCAAGGAAATTTATCTTTTTCTTATCTCCCCAAGCCAGTTACTATGAAATCTTATCCAGCACCTCTGAAAGAGAGTGCCCTATATCCCTAATTAGTAGAGTCAGAATTAGGTGCTTATAAGCAGGGGGAGTTGTATTCAATATGATATTTCTATGAGAAACTACTAAAGGGGTTTCATGATGAGCTTCAATATCTCTGGTCATTATTCATGTCTTCATTACCTCCTCCTTTAGCTTTCTCATACATTCTCTAGGTGAGTACCAGGGTCTATATCCAAGAGGTGGCATAGAGTCAGTAAGAAACATTTTCTAGCATCCCTCAAGAGCTGGCGTTAACAGATTTGTTCTATTGTACACCCTTGCATATGTTATTCCTTAAAAACTTGCAGTATGAAAATATTCTGACTAATACCTATAGCAATCCTTGCTATCTACCAATACTCTTCTGACCCTTCATCACTGATTTTCACCATCAAAGTCACTAACAATTCTCCTATCCTTTGAGTGATTCAACTTAATATATCAGTGAACTCATGCTGAGTAAAATCCTCAGTTATCTACCTGAAGACTGTGTTTCCTCCCTGGTTCTCCTGCTTTCTTCTTAGTATGGGGTGAACTTCCACTTGAGAAGCCTCATCTTAACATTTTTTCATTTTCCTCCAACACATTCTCCTGGCACTCATAGTTGGGGTAACTAAGCTTACTCTGTACCAGAGCTGTATGCACCTTCCTTTTGGTAGTTTTTTTTTCCTTCTTTTTCTGAGCCAAACACACAACAACCTTCTCTTCTACTACATGAGAACTTTAAGCTTGCTCTTCTAAAGGAAAGTTCATATGCTCTAACAGAATACATTTCTCATGTAAATCAGCTGACTCCCTTTCCATCTGAGCTTTTTCCTGCAGTAGTTTATCCCTGCATTGACATATAGTATGGTAACCTTTTTAATAAAAAACAGAGTCTTTTATGTACTCCTGCCAGTTCTTTTCCTTATTTTATTGGTATTCCTTGCAACCTTGCAAACATCTTTTTAAAAGGCCTGCTCCTGCTTTTCTGGAGCCCAGTTCACACTGTCATGGCTTGTGCTGGTCTTTACGCCTCTCACCATGGTGGAACAGATTTTTGCTGTTGACCTAAGTTGTCTTCGGCTGGAAAATTGTTTTGCTCTCTCTTTTTGTCAGTTCTACTGCTCTGAAATTGGATTAGATTCATTATTTCAAGATATTTAGAGGGCACAGGGGAGAGCTCAGGAAAGTCTCTGTCTTTATACTGCCATCTTGGACATATTTTCTCTTTCAAAAAATGTCTCCTTTAAATTCAGTTTTTTTGTTTGTTTTTTGTCATTAGTGTCACCACCTCTTTTTGAGGCTTCAGTGTCATTTTATACCTGGCGTTCACTTTGAATCTCTTCACATTTTCTCTATTAAATAAATTTCTTCTAAATAATATGCTATTGTTTCCCATTTTTAATCTATTCTGTAAATCTTTTCCATTTAATTAGAATAGTTTTCTTATTTATATGTTATGATTAATTTCTTTTTTGCATTTCCATCAAGCTTTTGAAAGAAGTTTTATTCTCATTATTTCTGTCATTGCCTCAAATTTAACAGTAACACTCTAAAGTGGTCTCTGTGTTAAAAAGATGTTTACATTTAGAGAAAGAACTAGAAAGAACAGAGTTTGAATGCACAATGAAGCAAACTACCGGCTCTCTTTTCTTTCTTCTTTGGTTTTGTTTCCTCTTTCCCACTGTTCATTGCATCCATTAACAATCCTTCTTTATAAGTTGACTAATGTCCAGTATGGAAGTATTTGCAGATACTACATCTGATTGCATTCTGCCATGGGGATGGGGGGGAGAAGGAGAGGGAAGGGGAGAAAAATTTGAAACTCAAGGGGTTATGGAACTCAATCTTGTACACTAAAAGTAAACAAATAAATTAAAAAAGACAAAAAAATTTTTAAAAAGAACTATGCAGTTTAGTTTGGAATTCTTCTTTATCCAAGATATGAATTATATCTTGAGATTACCCTGCTACCCTAGAAGGTGTTTAGATATTGTAATAGACTCAGAGAGAGGAAGGCTATAACATTGTTTGCCATAGGACCTCAGAAACTCATATGCGTGTCCCTAGACAAGTAAACTAATTTCTCGGAACCTTTGCTTTTTCTATAAAAGGGTATCTGTGCTGGGTACTGGGAACACAAATAGGAAAATATAAGCAGTGTCTCACCTCAAGATTACATTCTACTGAGTATTTGAAAATATGATCTGTCCTCTCTGACATTCACTTTAAAAGAAATTCAAAATAATTGCTTCTGAAACATATTTTGTCAATGATATTTAATTCCTTTCATTTATCTTGCATTCAATACATATTTAAAGCACATGACTTATGCAAACTTTGAATTAGGCACTAAAAGATCCAAAAGGAATATTGCTTGGTCCCTAGCCACAATGGTATGCATTCTATCAAGGGAGAGAAGATGGATACACAAATAACTATACTGCATATATATATGTATACATATATATGTATACATATATGCATAAAATACATGCATGAGGGTTAGGAAGAAAAGGTTACAAGAATGCATAGGAAAGAGAGATTGTTTCTGACTAAATGATAAGGGAAGGATTCTAAGCTAACTTTTTTCATCATTTCTGATCATAATCCTGCATGACTGACTCATAAACATCTTGAAGAATATTATTAAATATTACCATTCTAATCTTTGCGAGTAGTAATGTAAATCGCTATGTTGTTTCTTAATTTTGGTTTTATAACTCTATTTTCATAGTGATGTGGAAACTCAAGTCATTATTCCTTTGTTTGAGAATTTCATTTCCATTTAAATGAATATATAGTATAAAGGATGGCAGGGTTGTGGTTGGTAGTTTTCATAAGTATTTTCCTTTGATGATTAAAATGCTCTAATCCCCTATATTCTATTTATGTATAGAACAGATTTGAATATGATAAAATTTAGTATTTCATGGTTTTAGATTTAAAACCAACACTTAAATGGAAGGAAATAATATGAGGTGTCTATTTATGAAATCAAAGTTAAATATGATAGTAATTAACCAAATGGCATATTATTTTCTAAGAAGAAATCACATGATTTTTATATTGATTTGTTAGAAATATTTTTCATTTCCTTAGTACTTTGAATACCCTTTCTAATTCATCTTTTAATTATCTCTAATATGAAAAAATCAGATAAACATGCTAATTGCCTTAATAACAGCAGTGGTTAAGAAACAAAGCAGCATTTGGGCTGTGGACCTGAGGACACAGCTGAAAAAGTTTGATTATAAAACAGATAAAGGTAGGTGAAATAATTTTCAAGTTTACATGATCTTCAGCTAATAAACTTTGAAATTTACAAAGAGAATAACATAATTAAAATATTGTATTTAATTATAACATTTTAATAGTACATGGTATTTTAACATTAATTTAATCCTTACACACCTATGAGGCTGTTATTGGAAACATTTACATTTTACAAAACCTTGATGTGTGAATATTAAACTTGGTTTTTTTTCTGCCAAAGAGAATGATCTTTATCCTGGAGAACTAGAACAAATGTAGTTAAACAAGAAATGAAATCCAATAAAATGAGGCAATGCCAGGAGTACGCAATGAATTAAATTTACCAGACTGGGATAACCTATATCCAAAGGTACTGAGACAACCATCATATAAAATTGACGAACTTCCATTTATGATATTTGAAATATCTTGGAGAATTACCTTAGGAATGAAGAAGGGCAAATTCATTAATTTTCACAAAAGGGAAAGAGGACAGATTGGTGTGCTTGAATTCAAATCTTCACAAAAAATCTAGAACAAATCATTAAAGGATGATTTATGAGTATCAGGAAGAAGGCAGTCACACAGACAGCTCATGTCAACCAAATTTCAGTTTCTTTTTTGACTTGATAAATAAAGGATTCCATAGCCATAATATTAATAGATTTGATAAGCCATTATACAAATTCCTCATAATTTGTGGAGAATATAGAGAAATATTGACTTGATGAGAGCTAATTTGCATGAATTAAAAAGTGGTTGAATTACTTATTTCAGTAGGATAGGGATAGAGATAAGGGTAGAATATGGATACAAAGAGGAAGAAAGAGAGGGAAACAGAAAATTAGAGAAAGAGAGATGATATTTTTGATTTCATTGGTGTAGGTAACTCCTGGGAGAGGAACCTTCCTCTATTAGTATAAGTTAACATTTTACTGTAACATAGTCTTAGAGATTTGCCTCTAACATTGATAGTTAAAGGGATTTGCATAGAGTAAGATAGGCAAGATTCTTCAGAGGCAGCGCTTAGTACAATTCTCCCTGACTTCAAGGTTACTTTTCTATCCACTGCCTGTATAAGTCCTAGTAGGAATGACTAATGATTTTGATGTTCCTGTGGAGTTATTTCTCCACATCATTGTTCCATAGACCTATCCTTGAATTTGTGTGCTTCAATAATTTTATAGTTGGTTTTGATGAAGGTTTAAATGGCTTGTTTATCAAAACCAATGGTGATATAAAGCTAGAAGAAGTAAGTAAAATATTTATTACAATCAGCATCCCAAAAGATCTCAAGCTATAACTATAGGACAAATGATAAGATCAACTGCTCAAAGCAAGGATGGTGAAAGTATAACTTTATGAAAATACTTATAAAATTCAATAAAAATATCCTCGCACATTTAATTCAACAAACTTTTTTACCATTTGTTTTTAAAACTTTGAGTTCCAGATTATTTCCCTTCTTCCCTCCTCACCCACACCCACTGGGAAGATAAGCAATATAGGTTGTACATGTGTAGTTACACAAAACATTTCCATAGTAGTTATATTGTGAAAAACTAACTATATTTCCCTCCATCCTATCTCACACCCCACTAATTCTATTTTCTACTTTGATACTGTCCCTTTTCAAAAATGTTTGCTTCTAACTACCCTCTCCCCCAATCTGCCCTCCTTTCTATCATACCACCTTGTATCCTCTACCCTCCTACTTTCCTATAGAGTAAGATACACAATTGAGGGTGTATATTATTTCCTCCTCGAGTCACATTCAATGAGAGTAAGGTTGACCACTTCCTTTTCACCTTCCTGTTCCCCCCATTGTAAAAGTTTCCTCTTGCATCTTTTATAGGAGATAATTTACCCTATTCTTTCTCTCCATTTTTCCTTCTCTCAATATATTCTTCTCTCACATCTTTATTTTTTAGATATCATCCTTTCATATTCAAGTGATCCATTGTCCTCTGTCTATGTATACATGTACACATATATGCACACACATCCATATATACTTATATAGACATACATCTTCCCATACTTACATATATATGTATGTATACATATATACATATATACACATACATATATACATATATACACATATACAATGTATCATATATCACATATTATATATTATATATTCCCTTCAACTATCCTCATACTGAGAAAAGCCTCATGAGATACAATTATTGTTTTTCCATGTAGGAATGTAAATAGTTCAGCTTTACTAGTTTCTTATGATTTGTTTTTCCTGTTTACCTTTTCATGTTTCTCATTATTCTTGTATTTGAAAGTCAAGATTTCTGTTCAGTTCTGTTTTCATCAAGAATGCTTAAAAATCCTTCATTTCATTGAATTATCATTATTTTCTCCTGAAGTATTAAAAACATTTTTTGCTGGGTAGGTGATTCTAGGTTTTAATCCTAGATCCTTTGACCTTCCAGATTATCATATTCCAAGCCCTTTAATACCTTAATGTAGAAGATACTAAGTCTTGTGTTATCCTGATTGTATTTCCACAATACTCAAATTGTTTCTTTCTGACTGATTGTAATATTTTCTTCTTGACCTGGGAACTCTGAGATTTGGCTATAATATTCTAAGGAGTTTTATTTTAGGGACCTTTTTCAAGAGTTGATGGGTGAATTCTTTCAATTTCTATTTTTTCCTCTGGTTCTAGAACATCAGGTCAATTTTCCTTGATAATTTTTCGAAAGATGATGTCTAGGCTCTCTTTTTGATCATGGCTTTCAAGTAGTCCAATAATTTTTAAATTATCTCTCCTGAATCTATCTCCCAGGTCAGTGGTTTTTCGAAAGAGATATTTCTCATTGCTTTCTATTTTTTCATTTGTTTGGATCTGTTTTATAGTATCTTGCTTTCTCATAAAGTCATTAGCTTCCATTTACTCCAATCTAATTTTGAAGAAATTATTATCTTCAGTGAGTTCTTGAAATTACTTTTCCATTTGGCCAATTTGGTTTTTAAGGCATTCTTCTCCTCATTGTCTTTTTGGGTCTCTTTTGCCATTTGAATTAGTCTATTTTTAAGTTGCTATTTTCTTCAGAGTATTTTTTGGTCTCCTTTAGCAGGATGTGGAATTGCCTTTCATGATTTTCCTGTATCATTCTCATTTCTCTTCCCACTTTTTCCTCCACTTCTGTTACTTGATTTTCAAAACCCTTCTTGAGCTCCTCCATGGCCTGTGATCAGTTAATATTTTTCTTGGCGGCTTTTGATACAGGAGTTTTGATTTCTCCTATTTCCATGTTTTGCTCCTTTTTGTCTCCAAAAAAGCATTCTATGGTCTGATTATGCTTCCTCTGCTTGCTTATCTTGCCAGCCACTTATTTGACTTTTGAACTCTTTGGTATGGTAGAACTTTGTTTCCAGATTGCAGATAGCTTTGTCCCAAATTGCTGGGGTTTTCACAGCTGCCAGAGCCATTAGAAGGGCACCCTCTCTGCAGGCCCCACAAGCTCTGACACACTGGCCACATACCCCAGCACCACCACCCAAGACTGTAATACAGATCCAAGGAGATTAAAGCAAGAGTGATTACCCTCTGAATGTTTTTTGGTCCCCCTATGATCTGCAGGCCAGGAGCTCTGGAGGCAGCCACAGGGCAGCGGCTAGAGCCACTGGGAGTTGTCCACCTCTTGCCCTGGGGGTGAACCACACTCTAATCCACCAGTTCCAACAGAGTTCTCTATTGACCTTTTACTTTCTTTTTGGTGTTTATGGGTTGAGACTTCTGGAAACTGCCATAGCTGCCAGTGATTCACTCTCCTGAAGTCTGCTCTGGCCTATCTGTTCTGCTGGTTGGGGCTGCCCTGGGTCTGGGCCTGGGCAGTTCAAATGGGACTGTGCTTGTATTCCAGATCAGTTTGATAGACCCTTTTTGTCAGCCTGACAGGCTTCCTTCAGCAGGAGATTTGTTTCTGTCTCACTTTGTGGATTCTGTAGGTCTAAAATTTTTTTAGAATCATACTTTACAGGTGGTTAGACTGGAAGCTCAGCCAATTTCCTGCTTTTACTCCACCCTCTTGGCTCTGCCCCTCCCCCAGATGCTGGATTATTTTGATTTTTACTTTGAAATATGCTTCTAATAAGTCTTGGTAGTTGGTTTGTTTATAGTTTCATAAATATGATCAATAAGTTTTTTGTTTGTTTCTTCTTTGCTTATAGTTTTCAATTAGTCCTGTTTCATAAAAAGAAAATGGTCCCTTACCATGCCTAAAGGGCAATCAAACTCTGCATACCTTTTGATCTAGCAATGCCAATAGTAGGTCTGTATCGCAAAGAGATCATTTAAAAGAGAAAAAGACCTACATGAACAATACACACACACACACACACACACACACATATGTTCTTTTTGTGGTGACAAAATATTGAAAATTAAAGAAATGTCCATCAACCAGGGAATGACTGAACAAGTTATGGTGTGTGAATGAAAAGGAATAGTATTACTCTATAAGAAATGATGAACAGGAGTCTTTCAGAAAAATCCTGGAAAGGTTTAATGAACTGATATCTAATAAAGTGAGCAAAACCAGGAGAACACTGTACACAGTAGCAGCAACACTGTGTGATGATCCGCTATGATTGACTTAGCTCTTCTCAGCAATGTTCCAAGACATTTCCAAAAGACCCAGGATGGAAAATACTATCCACAAAGAACTATGGAGTCTACATGCAGATCAAAATAAAATTTTCACTTTTTTGTTTTTTTTTTGTTTAATTTTTTTCCCTTTCATTCTCTTTCCTCTTTTAATGGCAAACAAAGAAGTAGTTAACACCTTGTTTCAGTTCATGATTGTATCAAGTAGTAAGATCCAGAACTTGTGAATCCCACAACTTTTGAATCCTAGAACTTGCAAATGGGGAGGAGCTAATGACCATAAATAAGGAGAGGACCAGGCTGGAATGAAATAGAACTGAGAAAAGAGTTCTTGTGACAGAGAAGGAGAAAACTTGTGGTATCCTGGCACTCTCTATTTGTCTGTTCTGTCTGTGTTAATGGTTTTTTGGTGATACTTTGTACAGAATCCTAGGATCTTACTGGAAGCCCTGAAAGAGGATTTTCTGGTTGCCTGTTTGCAGAAGTCCTGGGGAAGATTTCAGGGGTCCTGGGACTTCAATGATGATTTCTGCTGACCACTTGGACCTTGTTTGTGGGTCTGTGTTGATTTCTATTTTGACCTCTTGGACCTTGTCCATGGATCCCTGTTGATTTCACAGGCAGATAGTGAATTGATGATAGTGCTGGCAATGTATATGAATGTTGTTTTGGTTCTGCTAAGATTTGTCTTCCCAGAAACAGGAACTGTGAAGGACTTTTATTTAATGGGAACTTGACAGGGAACCAGGCAAGTAACTGGATAAGGAGCTTGATAAAGAACTGGGAACTGCTTTTGAACCCAGGTGACAGTTGTGTAGATTCAGTTGTGTAAATTCCGGTGGGACCATGGAAGAGGAACTGTGGAAACTGAGAGCCAGCCTCAAGTCAAGATGAAAAGATCTCTTCTTGGTTGCTGAGGGAGAAGATTATGATTTACTATGAGAAATTTGACCTTTGTATTTTGTGTCCATTAAGAGAACAAGCCTCCTTAAGAATGATTGAATTTATGACTTACTAAATGATTGTTACTAAATGATTGAGTTACTAAATGATTCCACTATGTTTAAAATTATGTGTCCACTTTGGTGAAAACTATGTGGCCGTTTTAGTGATAAGTTGTTATGTCATACCATTGTGAGTGCTGTACTTAGACTTCTGTGAATGTTTTGCCTCAATTTACTACTTTAAGATCCATTCCCTTCCTCCCTTGTCACCCACTCCCTCTGAGAAGATAAGCAATTCAGTATATGCTGTACATGTGTAGCTATGCAAAACATTACCATAGTAGATATATTGTAAAAGACTGACTATATTTTCCTCCCTCTTATCCCACCTCCCACTTGGTCTATTCCCTACTTTGATCCTGTCCCTTTTCAAAAGTGGGTGCTTCCAGCTTGTCTCCCCCACTTCCCTCCTGCCCTCCCTTCCATCATTCCCCCTCTCATCCCCTTCCCCCCTACTCTCCTGTAGGGTGATATATCCTATTTAGTATATATGCAATTCTCTCCCTGATGCAAATTCAAAGAGAATAAGGTTTTGCCTTTTTGCCTTCCCCTGCCTCTTTTATATGAGATAGTTTACCCCATTCTGTCTTTCCCTATTTCCTCACATTGTATTCCTCTCTCACCTCTTAATTTCATCTACTGAGTATCATCCCTTCCTATTAAATTCAAGCTGTGCCCTCTATGTATACCTGTAAACATATATACACACATTCACATATGCATTCATATGCCCATATAACCTTCTTCAACTATTTTCATACTGAGAAAAATCTCATCAGTTACTGTTATTGTTTTTCCATGTAGGAATGTAAATAGTTCAACTTTGATAAGTTCCTTATGATATCTTTTCCCTGTTTACCTTCTAAAGCATCTCTTGCCTCTTGTATCTTAATGTCAAATTTAAAACCTCCGACTCAGGCTGTCATGGGCTCTGCTCCCAGAGTGCTTCGCTGGCTGCTCCCTGCCAGACTGCAGGGCTGTCCTCAGTGGGAGGTTAGCTTCTCTGTGTCATTTTGTGGGTTCTGGAGCTTCAGATTTTGTTCAAAGCCCCCTTTTATATAAATTTCGAAGTAATGGGAGCAGGAGCTGTGAGGAAATGCTGTTACTACTCAGCCATCTTGGCTCAACCTCAATGTATTTTATTTCTAATTTTAATTTTAAAAATTGTTTCATATAATCGGACCAGATGTAACTTCTTACCCCTTACTTCTCCCACTCCCAGCTGTGAACATGAGAAAAATAAAACCAATTAAATATATATATATATATATATATATATGCATATATGTATATATAAATGAAATCAATTAAAACCTATTTCTACTGATTACTACTTTCACCATGATATACACACAGACACATAGGTATGCATTCAAGCATGGATATATACAGAAATTTTAAGGATTAGGGAATACATGGAAACTATTGAGAGACAAGAGAGGAGGAATTATGGGGTTTTCCTTAAATCCAAAACATATTACATAGGTAACATTTTCATCATTATAACTCCTCTTACACTAAGTTTAAAGCAGTTCTTCCACCTACCTCTCCTCACCTACACCACTAGTTTTGTGTATATTAATAGAATGTAGGTAGTTATGTACTCCCATCACCTCAATTATTTTTCCCCCATAATGGATTGTAAAAAAACAAAACGAAACAAAATTACTATCCTATGGGGTTTGGGATATCCTTTCCTAGAAGGGGGTTCCAGCTTTGGACTCATGTAGAATGAGTTACTGTGTGTGTGTGTGTGTGTGTGTGTGTGTGTGTGTGTGTGTGTGTGTTTGTGTGTGTGTGTGTTTGTGTAAGATAAGCAGTTTTTCACCTTATCTTTGATGTTATACCCCCATTACTGAGTAAAACTCTGGTTATAGTCACTTAAATTTCAAAGTGCATATGGAAATATGTCAGTCATCATTCTTTATACTTTTACTGTTTGGGGTTATTTACACCAATATTAATGACTATGATTATAGCTAATCAACAGTTGATTACTTGAGCCAGTTCACTAGAAAGTCATTCTCATTTATTTTTCTGAGTTACTGCACTAAAAATCTAAATGAATTTATTTGATAGAGGCAAGGATGAATATAAACTTAGATATAGTCAAATCATAGCCCTATGCTAATAGACAAGAGCTGATAGTGGGGAAAATAAATCCCATTTGAAGGGGTTCAGTAGATTACTCAGTTGTCTTATTCATTGCAGATGTGTGAAGCTTTTTTCCAATGCTGCATTTTTAATTCTCTCAAACAGGAAGATTTGCTCTCTGTGAAAGTTTCATTGTCACAAACAAGGATCATGCATTGTAGAACAGCCTATTAGTGCCCTCTATTGATGTTTCCACTGTCTAAATCATTTCAGAAAGAGAAAACATCAGGATTTTTCATCAATGCCACCCTTAAAAGAACTATATTCATGACACACCTTTTTAGTGCTAAAATGGTTTTCTGAAAACATACAGAAATAAAAACTCAACTTCTCTTTCATCATTTGTAATGCTTCGACATGGATGCTCTTTCTAAGAAAACTGATATGGAAAACAAGAGTAGCTGGTAAGCACACCTCATTAAGGACTCTCATAGATGAACACACAAAAATAGATCTTTAAAATAAATAGCTGGTTAAGGAGAAGTAAGTGTTCTTAGCCTACAATATAACCCAGTCCAGTGATAAAACATTCACAATGACACTGCAGTCTGTATTCTTTTAAAGTATTTTTATGGAATATAACCAAAACAAAGGAAACATGTGTTTCTCTAAGCTTTGCCCTGATTCAGCATCCATTATTGCTTTTTCTACTAGGGACTTAAAAAATTAGTGTGGAAAATATTTATCTTTTTTCCCTTCCCTCTGTCATAGTGCAATACACTATTCTTCCATTCGATATTTTCCTTTTTATGCTTTCAATCCTTTGACCAGGTCTAAATATGGGGACTGAAATTCAGTCAAATCCACATTATTCACTGGCAAGTTATACACACAGGGTTATTTTAGGTCAGTTTTGCCTTTGAGATTCTGGATCATTGCCCATTCTACAAAATTGCTTGCCTACTTTGCATATTCCCCTCCTTTTATCCCATCTTATTTTGCATACAGCTTTTATCCCAGCAGGGAAGTTTCCTGTTCTAGGGAAGATTTTGAGAGGGCACAGTTCACCCTAAATTAGTACTGCACAGCTGACAGACTATCTACTTCAATTATAGAGAGCTTTTGAGTGAAATGAAGGTGAACAGAGAATGGAGACAGGGAAACTGGACACTGCTTTGTTCTTCCTTAACCTGCAGAATGTGTCATAGTTGTATTTTGTTTGAGATGAATTTGATGACTATTCAGATTACCCATACAAAAAAGAAGTTTTAAAAGCATTCAATACAACAAAAATTTTAAATTATTTATTTTTACATTTATATAATGGAGAGATGACTATAATTTCAAGTCATTTTAAATATTCCCAAATTTTAAAATGTCTCAACTCTGTTTAGTGGTGGAGACCAGACATCTTTCACAAATCAAAATGAACCAGTTATATTTGGAATGATTTATAATCATCAGTCAAAAGCTGAAAGACTTGAGGAGCCACTCTCCATGAGTGTCATTGTCATTGTTCACTTAAGCCACTTTGATCCCTTTTGTCTTACAACTATTCAATTTTATAAAAATACAAATCTTTCCAGGGCTTTGCCAGTCCAAATTCTGTGACCATGGCGATAAAGACTAGACCCTTGGTTTTGTTTGTGTAGGTAATTCTCAAGGGACAAAATTTCCTTGACCAATGTAGATTGGCAACTTAAAGCTTAGAGATATTAGACAGATTAAGTGTCAAAAATCCTGTACATATCAGGTGTGAATTTGAACATAATACTTCCTGATTTAAAAGGTAGTCCTTTATCTACTATGTTGATATAATATAATGATACACATTTTTTGAGGAAAGCTTTGCCATTCTAAAAGTATACTTGTGACCATGGTGAAAGGTAATATTGTTTTGTCCTACCCTAAAGAGAAATTTCTTTTCTATTTTCCTCTGTATACTGCTTACTGACCTCAGAACTCACTCTGAAAACAGTAACACACACATGCTGAATTTGAAACAATGCTCCCTGCATTCCAGGAGCAGAGACCAAGTTTAACATAAAGTTAAAAGTCGATAAATAATTTGGAAAAAAAGAGGATATCTATATATCTATAGATAGATATATCTATAGATCTATTTATATAGATCTATAGATATATAGATATAGTTAGATCTATAGATATAGTTAGATATACAGATATATGTATGTATGCATATATGTGTGTATGTATGTATGTTTGTATATAAAGACTCTGACCATATAAAGCTATTATGTTGACAGGGAAGATAAAGACACCAACTCAGGAAAAGATAACAATGTCAAAATAGCAACCAAAAAAAAAAAAACCTGAAAGAAAAATATGAATTGAACAAAAGCTAAGAAAAATTCCTGGAACAACTAAAAAAAAAAATATATATATATATATATATATATATATATATATATATATATATATATATGTATGTATATATATATGTATGTATGTATGTATACATATATATGTATATATATATATATATATATATATATATATATATTAAAGCTCAAGTAAGAGATGTAGGGGAAATATTGGGAAAATAAATGAGAGGAATGCAAGAAAATTGTGAAAAGAGAGGCAACAGCTTAGTAAAAGAGGCACTAAAATATTAAAAATACCTTAAAAAACCACATTTCCTTACATGCCAAAAGAGATTAAAAAGCTCATTGAAGAAAATAATTTCTTAAAAATGAAAACTTGGAGTTCCTGCCCCAGGAACCCGGCAGCCACCGTGTGGGGCGCTCAGGCTACACTGTCCTCAGCTGCTGTCACTATGGCTCATTACAAAGCCGCCCACTCGAAGCGGGAGCAGTTCTGGAGGTACCTAGAGAAGTCAAGAGTGCTGGACATGCTCACTAAGGTATTGGTTGCCTTGTATGAAGAACCAATAGCGCATTGGATTTTCTAAAGGATAACTTAGGAGCTGTGACTCCAAAAAATCGAGAAATAAAGTTGCTTCATCTAGAATTGGCAGAGATGAAAGAGAAATATGAAGTTGAAGTAGAAGAAAATAAAAAACTGAAAACAAAGCCTGCTCAGTATGAACCACTTCAGGAGGAGAAGCATGCTGAATAGGATTCTTCCCAGTTGAACAGGCACTGAAAACTGGCTTTGTCTGATTTGCACAGTTTGCATAGTATATAATCAGTCTTTTATGGACAGATACTATAGAACTCTTCTAATAAGTTAAATTCACTTGACACATTTAATTGTTATAAAAATGCTTAGAATCACTAATAAATAAACTTAATATAAAAAATGAAAACTTGGGGGCGGAGCCAAGATGGCGGAAAGGAAGCAGTAACCTCGCTGAGCTCCTCTGTCACTAAGTCCAAAAGGGTAAATCTGAGCAGATTCCGGAGTGACGGAGCCCAGTGGAAGACAGAGTGTGGCAGAATCCAGCCCAGGAGGTTGCCCAGAGTGCCCGCACAGGTCGAGCGCAGAGCGCGTGGGGTCTGCACAGCTCAGACCTAAGAGCAGGCAAGCAGACTACACCAGAGAGAGAAAAAGCCCCAGCCTGCAGACTTACCAAGGACGAATCGCAGTCATCTCGCAGAGGGAACAGATCATTGGAGCCAGGTAGGAGAGTCGGGCCCCCAGTGGAGAGAGTGGCTTCTCAGGCTGCATTCAGCCCCCAGCCTGGAAATTTAGAAACTGCCTGCCTGTATGATACAGGGGCTGGAATGGCAAAGTAAATTCTAGCTGCTCCGATCCTCCCATCCCTCCTTCATGAAGCAGAAAACCCAAAGATAAGTCTCCCACCCAGACTGAAATCCCAAGTTAATGGAAATAGCCTCAGGCTTGAGAATCTCCAAGAAAGGGTGTAACTGAGACAGCCAGGAATCTGAAGAGAAGAGAGGGAGGGGACCCAACTAGCCCCACCTCACCTCACCAACAAAAGCCTACTTATAGCCCAGGGGTATGGAGGCAGAAATCTGAAGTGGTCAGACTCAACCCCACCTACACATCTACATTCCTCACTGACTTCCCTGACTTAGCCATAAACTAGCCACCCAGAGGTATTCAAAGTCAAGGATCAGGCCCCAAACTCATAGCCTGAGACACTAAGAAACAGGAAGTCACAATGGGAAGGAAGGAAGCTGAAAAGGAGAAGGGGAAGGCAAGAAAGTCTATTCGAGCATACTATGCAGGGCAAGAACAACAAAACACACAGGACAATATAGACTCTCTGCCCACACCAGAGACCACAGAAGGAAACATGATCTGGTCTCAAGCCCAAATAGCATTCCTGGAGGAGCTTAAGAAAAATTTTAAAGACCAAATCAGGGAGGCAATGACCAACTTGGAAAAAGAAAATACCTCCCTAAAAAAGGAACTTCAAAAACTTATTGAAGACCATAATTCACTAAAAATTAGATACAACCAAACTGAAACTCAGAACTCTATGATGCAGCAGGAGTCAATCGAAAAAAACAAGATGATCGAAAAATTGCAAGAAAATGTAAAATATCTCACTGGAAAAATAACTGACCTAGAGAAGAGATCCAGGAGAGACAACCTAAGAATTATTGGTCTATCAGAAAGCCATGATGAGAAAAGCAGCCTAGACAACATCCTCCAAGAGATTATCAAAGAAAACTGTCCTGAGGTCCTGGAATCAGAAGATAAAATAGCTATTGATAGAATTCACCGCACTCCTCCTGAAAGAGATCCCAAACTGAAAACTCCAAGAAATATAGTAGCCAAATTCCAGAATTATAAGATTAAAGAAAAAATTCTACAAGCAGCCAAAAAGAAACAATTCAAATATCGAGGAACTACAGTTAGGATCACACAGGACCTAGCAGCTTCTACATTAAAAGAGCGGAGGGACTGGAATTTGATATTTCGTAGGGCAAGAGAGCTAGGACTACAACCAAGGATTAACTACCCGGCAAAACTGAGCATAATCTTTCAGGCAAGGAGATGGACGTTTAATGAAGTAAGGGACTTCCAGACTTTCCTAATGAAAAAGCCAGAGCTCAATGGAAAATTTGATCTCCAATTACAAGACTCCAGAAGAACATAAAAAGGTAAACAAGGGTAACATAGACTCACACATGCAGAAGTGCACATACCCACACCCACAAACACAAGCTCATTACTTGGGATGCAACAAGAGCAAAATGTTCACATCCCTATATGTGGAGCTGATAACTGTCAATATTTGAAATCTCTATGATTATCATGACCTGCAAAAGGGTTATACTTAGAGGGTGTGGGTATGAATGCACTAACATGGAGTCTAAAAAAAAAAGACTATTAAGGGGATCAATGGTACTGTAATGGGAAAAAGGAAAGGATGAGCTAGGAAAAGGTAAAATATGCCATCTGAAGAGGCATCAAAACACACTATAGAAGAAGGGAAAGTAAGAGGGAGAGGAACATCATTTAAACACTATTCTCACTGGTTCTGGTTCAAAGAAGGATCAAATTAATCAGTGAAGTTTAAGAATCTAACGTGAATAGACACATAAATTCATTAAATAGAGGAATTGGAGGGAGGGAGAGGAGCATTGTTTGAAATTTACTCTCATTGGTTTGGAATCAAACGGGGAGTAATTTACTCTGATAAGTATAAAAATTTGTTGTGTCCTATAGATAGTGGGAGGGTAAGGGGGGGGTGAAAAGGAGGAGACTAAAGGGAGGGATTATAAGGGAGGGAAATAGTAGTAAGGGGAGAGGGTAGGTTAAGAAGGGGGGTCACTGGGTGGGAACACTGAGGGAGGGGGCGGTCAAAAGGGAAAACTTCAAGGAGGGGAAGGGAGAAGGAATAAACAAAAACATAAACAGGGGAGGGAATAGGATGGAAGGGAAGAGACAGATAGTCATCATTACTGTGAATGTGAATGGGATGAACTCTCCCATAAAACAGAGGCGGATAGCAGAATGGATTAAAAACCATAATCCTACAATATGCTGTCTTCAAGAAACACATTTGAAACAAAGGGATACCCACAGGGTAAAGGTAAAAGGTTGGAGTAAAATTTATTATGCCTCAGCTAAAGTAAAAAAGCAGGGGTAGCAATACTTATCTCAGATAAAGCAAAAGCAAAATAGATCTAATTAAAAGAGATAAGGAAGGAAACTATATCCTACTAAAAGGCACCATTGAGAATGAAGCAATATCACTACTTAATATATATGCACCAAGTGGTATAGCATCCAAATTCCTAGAGGAGAAGTTAAAGGAATTAGAGGAAGAAATAGATAGCAAAACTATACTAGTGGGGGACCTTAATCTCCCCCTCTCTGAACTCGATAAATCTAACCTCAAAATAAACAAGAAAGAAGTTAAGGAGGTGAATAGAATCTTAGAGAGACTAGATATGATGGATCTCTGGAGAAAACTGAATGGGGATAAAAAGGAATTTACTTTCTTCTCAGCAGTGCATGGTACATACTCAAAAATAGACCATGTACTAGGGCATAAAAACCTCACAATCCAGTGCAGAAAGGCAGAAATAGTAAGCGCATCATTCTCAGATCATGATGCAATAAAAATTATATGCAATAAAGGGCCATGGAAAGATAGACTAAAAACTAATTGGAAACTAAACAATTTAATCCTAAAAAATTGGTGGGTCAAAGAAGAAATTATAGAAACAATCAATAATTTCATTCAAGAGAATGATAATAATGAAACAACATACCAAAATTTGTGGGATGCACTAAAGGCAGTTCTCAGGGGAAGTTTTATATCCCTGAGTGCATACTTAATTAAAGCAGAGAGAAGGGAGGTCAGTGAATTGGACATGCAATTGAAAAAGCTAGAAAAAGAACAAATTGAAAATCCCCAATTTAGTACTAAATTAGAAATACTGAAAACCAAAGGTGAGATTAATAAAATTGAAATTAAGAAAACCATTGAATTAATAAATAAAACCAAGAGCTGGTTTTATGAAAAAATCAACAAAATTGATAGACCCTTAGTCAATATGATAAAAAAAAAAGAAAGAAGAAAACCAAATTATGAGTATCAAAAATAAAAAGGGTGAATCTACCTCCAATGAAGAGGAAATCAAAAAAATAATGAGGAATTATTTTTCCCAATTGTATGCACATAAATATGACAATCTTAGTGAAATGGATGAATATTTACAAAATCACAAATTGCCCAGATTAACTGAAGAGGAAGTGAATTACCTAAATAACCCCATCTCAGAAAAAGAAATCAAACAAGCCATCAATGAACTCCCTAGGAAAAATCTCCAGGGCCAGATGGGTTCACTAGTGAATTCTATCAAACATTTAAAGAACAATTGATTCCAATACTCTACAAACTATTTGGGAAAATTAGTGAAGAAGGAGTCCTACCAAACTCTTTCTATGACACAAATATGGTACTGATTCCTAAATCAGGAAGAGATAAAACAGAGAAAGAAAATTATAGACCAATCTCCCTCATGAATTTAGATGCAAAAATTCTAAATAAAATATTAGCCAAAAGACTCCAACAACTTATCACAAAAATAATACACCCTGATCAGGTAGGATTCATTCCAGGAATGCAAGGATGGTTTAATATTAGGAAAACCATCAATATAATTGAGCATATCAACAACAAAACTAGCAAAAACCACATGATCATCTCAATAGATACAGAAAAGGCTTTTGACAAAGTACAACATCCATTCCTATTAAAAACACTAGAAAGTATAGGAATAAATGGAGCCTTCCTTAAAATAGTTGCTAGCATCTATCTAAAACCATCAGCAAGTATTATATGCAATGGGGATAAACTAGAAGCCTTTCCAATAAGATCAGGAGTGAAACAAGGGTGTCCACTATCACCCCTCTTATTCAATCTGGTACTTGAAACGTTAGCAGTAGCAATTAGAGAAGAAAAAGAAATCAAAGGAATCAAATTAGGCAAAGAAGTGACCAAGCTGTCACTCTTTGCAGATGATATGATGATATACTTAGAGAATCCTAGAGAATCAAGTAAAAATTACTTGAGACAATAAATAAATTTGGCAAAGTTTCAGGATATAAAATAAACCCACATAAATCCTCAGCATTCCTGTACATCTCTAATAAAACTCAACAGCAAGAGATAGAAAGAGAAATCCCATTTAAAGTCACTGTAGACATTATAAAATATTAGGGAATCTACCTGCCAAGACAAACCCAGAATTTATATGATCACAACTACAAAACACTTCTCACACAAATAAAATCAGATCTAACTATTTGGAAAAATATCAATTGCTCGTGGCTGGGTTGAGCTAATATAATAAAAATGACAATTTTACCCAAACTAAATTATATATTTAGTGCCATTCCAATCAATTTACCAAAAAACTACTTTGTAGAGTTAGACAAAATAATAACAAAATTTATTTGGAAAAACAAAAGGTCTAGAATATCAAGGGAATTAATGAAAAGAAATGCTAGGGAAGGTGGACTAGCTATGCCAGATCTTCATCTGTATTATACAGCAGCAGTCATCAAAACTGCTTGGTACTGGCAGAGGTGTAGAATAGTGGATCAATGGAATAGATTAGGTGCAGGAGACACAGCAGTTAATGAATATAGCAATCTATTGTTCGATAAACCCAAAGGCCCCAGTTTTTGGGATAAGAATGCACTATTTGACAAAAACTGCTGGGAAAACTGGAATACAGTATGGCAGAAACTGGGCATAGATCACTATCTAACACCATATACCAAAATCAAGTCTAAATGGATGCATGATCTAGGTGTAAAGGATGATACTGTAAGCAATTTGGGAAAGCAAGGATTAGTTTACCTGACAGATCTGTGGAGAGGGGAAGATTTTAGGACCAAACAAGAATTAGAGAGAATTATAAAATGCAAAATGGATAATTTTGATTACATTAAATTGAAAAGCTTCTGCACAAACAAAGCCAATGTAACCAAGCTCAAGAGGGAGGTGGGAAATTGGGAAAGAATTTTTACAACCTGTGTCTCTGATAAAATTTCTAAAATTTATAGAGAATTGAGCCAAATCTATATGAATACAAGTCATTCCCCAATTGAGAAATGGTCAAAGGATATGAATAGGAAGTTTTCAGAGAAAGAAATTAAAGATATCTATAAGCATATGAAGAAATGCTCTAAATCACCATTAATTAGAGAAATGCAAATCAAAACAACTCTGAGATACCACATCTCTCCAGTCAGATTGGCTAAGATGACAAAACAAGAAAGTGACAAATGCTGGAGAGGATGTGGGCAAATTGGAACGTTAATACATTGCTGGTGGAGTTGTGAACTTATCCAACCATTCTGGAGAGCAATCTGGAATTATGCCCAAAGGATTATAAATAATTTCATACCCTTTGACCCAGCCATACCACTCCTAGGGTTATATCCCAAAGAGATCATAGTAGTGGGAGGAAGAACCATATGTACAAAAATATTTTTAGCAGCCCTTTTTGTGGTTGCAAAGAATTGGAAACCAAAGGAGTGCCCATCAATTGGGGAATGGCTAAACAAGTTGTGGTATATGAATGTAATGGAATTTTATTGTGCTATAAGAAACGAGGAGGTGACGGATTTCATAATTACCTGGAGAGACTTATACAAACTGATGCTGAGCGAGAAGAGTAGAATCAGAAGAAATTTGTATACAGTCACAGACATACCGTATCTGTGACGACCAACTATGACAGACTGGACTCTTTTCAGCAATGCAGTGATATAAGTTAATCCTGAATGACTCAAGAAAGTGAGAAATGTGCCATCCAGAGACATAACTAGAAAGAACTGAGCCTGAATCCTGATGGAAGCAAACTAAATGATCTTGTTCTTCTCATTGTTTGGTTGTACTTCTTCCTTACCATCTTTCATCCCACCTAGTACAATATGCCTTTGTAATTGGAATAATGTTTAATATGAATGCATTTGCAGACCCTAAAAAAAAAAAAAAGAAAAAAAATGAAAACTTGGCAAATGGAAGCTAACAATTCCATTGAATGTGAGGAAATAATAAAATAAGGTCAGAAGCATGAAAAATGTGAAATTTTTATCAGACAAACAATTGACTTAGAAAATAGTTGAAGGAGAGATAATTGAAAAATTACTTGACTACCAGAAAACCGTGATCAATGATAAAAAAGGCTCAACACTACATTTTAATCATCAAAGAAAACTGCCCAGATATCTTATGACCAGAAAACAAAATTCTCTCTAGAGAAAAATAATGACAGATTCTAAGCACTCCATAACAGGACAGTACAATTATTTTTTTTAAACAAATACTTTATTAACTTCTGTTTTACATCATTCATGTCCGCCAGATTTTGAGTTACAATCATTTTCCCCCCATTATTCCCCTACCCAACCTCCCAGAATAGCAGTCCCACAAGATATCGCTTCCTCCAATCTGCTCTCTCCCATACCTTCTCCCATACCCCCATCGACTTTTCCATTAGAGGAAGATGAATCTTTGTGTCCCAACGCCTGCACATCTTATCTCCCAATTACAAGCAAAAGAGTATTAATAATAGTATTTATATATATTTGAAACATTTAATCTTAAGACCTCGAATTTCAGATCCATTTCCTTCCTCCCTTGTCACCCATTCCTTCTTGGGATATAAGTAATTCAGTATATGTTGTACATGTCTAGCTATGCAAAACATTATCATAGTAGATATATTGTACAAGGCTGCTTATAATTCCCTCCCACTCATCCCAGCCCCCACCTGGTCCATTCTCTACATGATCCTGTCCCTCTTCTATAGTGGGTACTTCCAACCTCCCCTCACCCCAAGGATGCCCTCCCATCCATCATCCCTCCTCTCATCCCCCTTCCCCCTATCCTGCTGCAGGTTGAGATATCCCGTTTAGTATGTATGTCATTTTCTCCCTGAACCAAATTCAATGTGAATGTGGTTTTGCCTTTTTAGCCTTCCTTATTCTCCCCCTCCTTTGCACCCACTTCCCCTACATGAGATAGTTTACCCTACCATGTCTCTCCCATCTCCTCTTGCCACTTTCCTCTCTCACCTCATAATTTCATCCCTTGAGTACTCTCCCTTCCCAACAAAATCAACCTATGCCCTCTATCCATATATAACTGTAACCATATACACACACATTCACATATGTATTCGTATGACCACACTCCCTTCTTCCATTATTTTCATAGTGAGAAAGATATCATCAGTCACAGATATTGCTTTTCCATATAGGAATGTAAATAGTTCAACTTTGATAAGTTCCTTTTGATTTCTTTTCCCTGATTACCTTCTCAGGCATCTCTTGCTTCTTGTGTCTGGATGTCAAATTTTCTATTCAACTCTGGTTTTTTCCTCAAGAATGCTTGAAAGTCCTCTATTCCACTGAATGACCATATTTTCCCCTGAAACAAAATACTCAGTTTTGCTGGGTAGGTGACCCTTGGGTTCATTCCCAGTTCTTTTGCCCTCTGGAATATCATATTCCATGCCCTTCGATCCCTCAGTGTAGAAGCTGCCAGGTCCTGGGCTATTCTGATTGTGTTTCCACAATATTGAAATTGTTTCTTCCTGGCTGCTTGTAGTATTTTCTCCTTGATCTGGGGATTCTGGAACCTGGCTATAATATTTCTGGGAGTTTTCTTTTTGGGATCTTTTTCAGGAGGTGATCGGTGGATTCTTTCAACCTCTATTTTGCCCTCTGGATCTAAAACATCAGGGCAGTTTTCCTTGAGAATTTCTTGAAGGGTGATTTCTAGGTTCTTTCCTTTGATCATGGCTTTCAGGTAGTCCAATAATTTTTAAATTGTCTCTCCTGGATCTATTCTCCAGGTCAGTGGTTTTTCCCATGAGATATTTCACATTGCCTTCTAATCTTTCGTTTGTTTGGATCTGCTTAACAGCATCTTGATTTCTCATAAAGTCACTAGCTTCCATTTGCTCCAGTCTAACTCTGAAGGAATGAATCTCCTCAGTGAACTTTGAGATTCTTTTTCCATCTGGCAAATTCGACTTTTTAAGGCATTCTTCTCCTCATTGCCCTTTTGGGCCTCCTTTGCCATTTGAGTTAGTCTATTTTTTAAGGTGTTGTTTTCCTCAGTCAGGCTGTTGACCCTCATTTCATACTTTTCCTGCATCCTTCTCATTTCTCTTTCCAATTTTTCCTCCACTTCTTATTTGATTTTTAAAGTCCTTCTTAAGGTCCTCTATGGCCTGCAACCCGTTCATGTTTTCCCCTGGGGCTTTTGGAGCAGGACTTCTGACCTCACAGTCCTTTTCCCGCTCTATGCCCCCAAAATAGGAGTCTAGGGTTGCATTTTTCTGTTTCCTTTGCCTTGGCATGTTGCCACTTAATTGCTTGACTTTTGGGCTTGTTGCCACACTATGGCTTTAAGGCCAGCTAGAGGAATTTTCGTCCCGAACGTGTGGGGGGCAACTTCCGTTTCTGGCAAGCTGTAACCCACCCACAACTTCCACCCTAGATCACAATCCAGATCCAGGGAGGTTAAAGCAAGAGCGATTACCCCCAAGACTGATCGCTGGATCTCCCCACGATTTGTAGGCTGGGAGCCGGAAATGCCTATGAAAACTACACAATGGCGTGTCTCCTCAGCGGCTTCTAGCCCCCAGGGGAGGGAGCTGACGCATTCCCCAAATACAGGTCCCAAAGTCCATAGGACACTAACCTCTTACTTTGTCCTAGGCAAGTCTATGTTGATAATTCTGGCGTCTCCACAGTTCCTGGTGTTCTGGGGTTCCTCCAGCCGGCTGCTGGCCCTGCCGCCCTGGGGCTAAAACCTCGGCTCACGTGGACCTGGGCTCGGCTCGGCTCAGCTCCTGCGCTCTGCGCTCTGCGCTCTGCGCGTTGCCGGCTCCCAGACCGCTGCGCTGGTCCTTCCTGCAGGGTGCTGGGCTGTCCTCAGCGGGAGGTTAGCTTCTCTGTGTCGTTCTGTGGGTGCTGGGGCTCCAGAAGTTTTTCAGAGTCCTTTTTTACATAGTTTGTGGAGAATCTGGGGGCAGAGAGGCTTGGACGAGCTGTTTCTACTCCGCCATCTTGGCTCCACCCCAGGACAGTACAATTATTAATATATGTTTTTGTTAAGTTATAATGTTTATATATTTTACATATTGCATTATTTTTGCTATTATCTAACAAGTCTAAGGCTGACCATACTACCTCCTCACCATTTCCTTCAAGATCAAATACAAAATAGAAGATTGTCTGTTATTTATAGCTTTTTATAAAGACTTCTTCTGACTTTTACATTTTTCTTATTTCTTCCCCCTTTATACATTCTCTACAATCTAGTCATATTGGCTTCTTTGTGATCCTTTGCATCAGACATTCCATCTTCCCCTGCTTGGAATGCCCTCCGTCTTCTATTTCCTAGCTATTTCTTAGCTTTTCTGATTTCATTCAAATCTCAGCTAAAGTCCTCTAGAAATTAAATGAAGACATTGTCAATCTTTAATTTTAGTGCCTCCCTTATGAGATTATGTCCAATTTATCTCATATATATATATATATATATATATATATATATATATATACATACATACATATAAAATTATATACATATATATGTATACACACATATATATTGTTTGTATATTTTTTCCATGTTAACTTTTCATTGGACTGTGGCTCCTTGCAAGGAAGAACCGCAGTTTTGCCTATCTTTGTTTCCCCAGGGCTTAATACATTCCCTGGTACATAGCAAATACCAACAAATTCTGGATGACTGACTCAAAGTATCTAATTAGTCAATATATATATTTTTTTTAAACAAATGCTTTATTAACTTCTGTTTTACATCATTCATTTCCGCCAGATTTTGAGTTACAATCATTTCCCCCCCCCGTTATTCCCCTACCGAACCTCTCAGAATAGCAGTCCCACAAGATATTGCTTCCTCCAATCTGCACTCTCCCATACCTTCTCCCATACCCCCATCGACTTTTCCATTAGAGGAAGGTGAATCTTTGTTTCCCAATGCCTGCACATGTTATCTCCCAATTATAAGCAAAAGAGTATTAATAATAGTATTTATATATATTTGAAACATTTAATGTTAAGACCTCGAATTTCAGATCCATTTCCTTCCTGCTTGTCACCCATTCCCTCTGGGGAGATAAGTAATTCAGTATATGTTGTACATGTCTAGCTATGCAAAACATTATCATAGTAGATATATTGTACAAGGCTGCTTATAATTCCCTCCCACTCATCCCACCCCCCACCTGGTCCATTCCCTACATGATCCTGTCCCTCTTCTATAGTGGGTACTTCCAACCTCCCCTCCCCCCAAGGATGCCCTCCCATCCATCATCCCTCCTCTCATCACCCTTCCCCCTATTCTGCTGCAGGTTGAGATATCCCATTTAGTATGTAAGTCATTCTCTCCCTGAACCAAATTCAATGAGAATGTGGATTTGCCTTTTCCCCCTTCCTATTCTCCCCCTCCCTTACAACCACTTCCCTTGCTTCTTCTACATGGGATAGTTTACCCTACCCTGTCTCTCCCCATCTCCTCTTGCCACTTTCCTCTCTCACCTCATAATTTCATCCCCTGAGTATTCTCCCTTCCCAACAAATTCAACCTATGCCCTCTATCCAATATAACTGTAACCATATACACACACATTCACATATGTATTCATATGACCACACACCCTTCTTCCATTATTTTCATAGTGAGAAAGATATCATCACTCACAGTTATTGTTTTTCCATATGGGAATGTAAATAGTTCAACTTTGATAAGTTCCTTTTGATTTCTTTTCCCTGATTACCTTCTCAGGCATCTCTTCCTTTTTGTGTCTGGATGTCAAATTTTCTATTCAATTCTGGTTTTTTCCTCAAGAATGCTTGAAAGTCCTCTATTCCACTGAATGACCATATTTTCCCCTGAAACAACATACTCAGTTTTGCTGGGTAGGTGACCCTTGGGTTCATTCCCAGTTCTTTTGCCCTCTGGAATATCATATTCCATGCCCTTCGATCCCTCAGTGTAGAAGCTGCCAGGTCCTGGGCTATTCTGATGGTGTTTCCACAATATTGAAATTGTTTCTTCCTGGCTGCTTGGAGTATTTTCTCCTTGATCTGGGGATTCTGGAACCTGGCTATAATATTGCTGGGAGATTTCTTTTTGGGATCTTTTTCAGGAGGTGATCTGTGGATTCTTTCAACCTCTATTTGTTCTTTCCTTGATCATGGCTTTCAGGTAGTCCAATAATTTTTAAATTGTCTCTCCTGGATCTATTTTCCAGGTCAGTGGTTTTTCCCATGAGATATTTCACATTGCCTTCTAATCTTTCGTTTGTTTGGATCTGCTTAACAGCATCTTGATTTCTCATAAAGTCATTAACTTCCATTTGCTCCAGTCTAACTCTGAAGGAATGAATCTCCTCAGTGAACTTTTGAGATTCTTTTTCCATCTGGCAAATTTGACTTTTTAAGGCATTCTTCTCCTCATTGCCCTTTTGGGCCTCCTTTGCCATTTGAGTTAGTCTATTTTTTAAGGTGTTGTTTTCCTCAGTCAGGCTGTTGACCCTCATTTCATACTTTTCCTGCATACTTCTCATTTCTCTTTCCAATTTTTCCTCCACTTCTCTTATTTGATTTTTAAAGTCCTTCTTAAGGTCCTCTATGGCCTGCAACCCGCTCATGTTTTCCCCTGGGGCTTTTGGAGCAGGACTTCTGACCTCACAGTCCTTTTCCCGCTCTATGCCCCCAAAATAGGAGTCTAGGGTTGCATTTTTCTGTTTCCTTTGCCTTGGCATGTTGCCACTTAATTGCTTGACTTTTGGGCTTGTTGCCACACTATGGCTTTAAGGCCAGATAGAGGAATTTTCGTCCCGAACGTGTGGGGGGCAACTTCCGTTTCTGGCAAGCTGTAAACCCACCCACGACTTCCACCCTAGATCACAATCCAGATTCAGGGAGGTTAAAGCAAGAGCGATTACCCCCCAAGACTGATCGCTGAATCTCCCTACAATTAATTGCAGGCTGGGAGCTTGGAGCTGCTTCTGAAAACTACAAAATGATGTGTCTCCTCAGCGGCTTCTAGCCCCCAAGGGAGGGAGCCGACGCATTTCCCCAAATACAGGTCCCAAAGTCCATAGGACACTAACCTCATACTTTGTCCTAGGCATGTCTATGTTGATAATTCTGGAGTTGCCATGGCTGCTGGTGTTCTGGGGTTCCTCCAGCTGGCTGCTGGCCCTGCCGCCCTGGGGCTAAAACCTCAGCTCAAGCGGACCTGGGATCCGCTCGGCCCTGCTTCCTGTGCTCTGTGGGTTGTGTGCTGCCAGCTCCCAGATCGCTGCGCTGGTTTTTCCTGCAGGGCTGCTGGGCTGAACTCAGCGGGAGGTTAGCTTCTCTGTGTCGTTCTGTGGGTGCTGGGGCTCCAGAAGTTGTTCAGAGTCCCCTTTTACATAGTTTGGGGGGAATCTGGGGGCAGAGTGGCTTGGGTGAGCTGTTTCTACTCTGCCATCTTGGCTCCGCCTAGTCAATATATTTTTAAATAAGAAATAATGAACCTACCTAGTTAGAAGAATATTTAGTCCTAATTCCTGGGTTAAGCCAACATAATGAAACCACAGTTAATATACTCTTTTGATGATATACCAACAGTAATATTGATAGGATACTTTGTAGGACTTGAAAAAATAATAAAATTCATTGGTAAAATATATCTAACATTTTTAAAAAGAACAAAGTGGGGACAAAAAGATTATAACGTCCAGATTTCAGAATATATCACTAAACAGCAGTTATTATTTGTTTTTAGTTAAAATATAATTAGTAAGGGGGCAGAGCCAAGATGGCAGAGTAGAAACAGCGCGTCCAAGCCACTCTACCCCCAGATCACCTCCAAACTACGTAAAAGGGGACTCTGAACAACTTCTATAGCCCCAGCACCCAGAGAGCGACAGAGAGAATCTAACCTCCGGCTGAGGACAGCACAGCAGCCCCTCAGGAAGGACCAACACAGGGCTCCGGGAGGCAGCATCGCAGCACACAGTGCACGGGGAGCCGAGCACAGGTCCACCTGAGTCGAGGTTTTAGCCCCTTGCAGGCCAGGCCAGCAGCTGGATGGTGGGACCCCAGAACACCAGCAGCTGTGGCGATTCCAGAATTATCAACATAGACATTCCTAGGACAAAGTGAGAGGTTTGTGCTCTATGGCCTTTGCGACCAGTATTTTGGAAATGAGTCGGTTTCCTCCCCTGGGGGCTAGAAGCCACTGAGGAGACAGGCCATTTTTTAGTTTTCAGAGGCAGCTCCAGCTCCTGGCCTGTGAACTGTAGGGAGATACAGCGATCAGTCTTGGGGGGTAATCTCTCTTGCTTTAACCTCCCTGGATCTGATTTGTGATCTGGGGTGGAGTTCATGGGTGGGTTTCCACCTTGTCAGAAACAGAAGTTGTCCCCCCCCACACACACACACGTTCGGGATGAAAGTTCCCGTCGGGCGCCGGAGCCATATTGTGGCAACAAGCCCAAAGTCAAGTAATTAAGTGGAAACATGCCAAGGCAAAGGAAACAAATTAAACAGAAAAATGCAACCTTAGACTCCTACTTTGGGGGCAAAGAAGATCGAAGCATAGAACAGGAGGAGGGCTGTCAGGTCAGAAATCCTGCTGCAACAGCACCAAAGGAAAACATGAGTGGGTTACAGGCCATAGAGGACCTTAAGAAGCACTTAAAAAATCTAATAAGAGAAGTGGAGGAAAAAATGGAAAGAGAAATGAGAAGGATGCAGGAAAAGTATGAAATGAGGGTCAACAGCCTGACAGAGGAAAACAACACCTTAAAAAATAGACTGACTCAAATGGCAAAGGAGGCCCAAAAGGGCAATGAGGAGAAGAATGCCTTAAAAAGTCGAATTTGCCAGATGGAAAAAGAATCTCAAAAGTTCACTGAGGAGATTCATTCCTTCAGAGTCAGACTGGAAAATGGAAGCTAATGACTTTATGAGAAATCAAGATGCTGTTAAGCAGATCCAAACAAATGAAAGATTAGAAGGCAATGTGAAATATCTCATGGGAAAAACCACTGACCTGGAAAATAGATCCAGGAGAGAGAACTTAAAAATTATTGGACGACCTGAAAGCCATGATCAAAGAAAGAACCTAGAAATCACCCTTCAAGAAATTCTCAAGGAAAACTGCCCTGATGTTTTAGATGCAGATGGCAATATAGAGGTTGAAAGAATCCACAGATCACCTCCTGAAAAAGATCCCAAAAAGAAATCTCCCAGCAATATTATAGCCAGGTTCCAGAATCCCCAGATCAAGGAGAAAATACTCCAGGCAGCCAGGAAGAAACAATTTCAATATTGTGGAAACACAATCAGAATAGCCCAGGACCTGGCAGCTTCTACACTGAGGGATCGAAGAGCATGGAATATGATATTCCAGAGGGCAAAAGAACTGGGAATGAAACCAAGGGTCACCTACCCAGCAAAACTGAGTATTTTGTTTCAGGGGAAAATATGGTCATTCAGTGGAATAGAGGACTTTCAAGCATTCTTGAGGAAAAAACCAGAATTGAATAGAAAATTTGACATCCAGACGTAAGAAGCAAGAGATGCCTGAGAAGGTAATCAGGGAAAAGAAATCAAAAGGAACTTATCAACGTTGACCTATTTACATTCCTACGTGGAAAAACAATAACAGTTTCTGATGAAACTTTTCTCAGTATGAAAATAATTGAAATTATAATTCATATGGTCATATGAATACATATGTGAATGTGTATATATATATGGTTACAGTTATACATGGAGAGAGGGCATATGGTGAATTTGTTGGGAAGGGAGGATACTCAAGGGGTGAAATTATGAGGTAAGAGAGGAAAGTGGCAAGAGGAGATGGGGAGAGACAGGGTAGGGTAAACTATCTCATGTAGAAGAAGCAAGGGGAAGTGGTTGCAAGGGAGGAGAAGAATAGGAAGGCAAAAAGGCAAAACCACATTCTCATTGAATTTGGTTCAGGGAGAGAATGACATACATACTAAATGGGATATCTCAACCTGCAGCAGAATAGGGGGAAGCGGGATGAGAGGAGGGATGATGGATGGGAGGGCATCCTTGGGGGGAGGGGAGGTTGGAAGTACCCACTATAGAAGAGGGACAGGATCATGTAGGGAATGGACCAGGTGGGGGGTGGGATGAGTGGGAGGGAAGTATAAGCAGCCTTGTACAATATATCTACTATGATAATGTTTTGTATAGCTAGACATGTACAACATATACCGAATTACTTATCTCCCAAGAGGGAATGGGTGACAAGGGAGGAAGGAAATGGATCTGAAATTCGAGGTCTTAACATTAAATGTTTCAAATATATATAAATACTATTATTAATACTCTTTTGCTTGTAATAGGGAGATAAGATGTGCAGGCATTGGGACACAAAGATTCACCTTCCTCTAATGGAAAAGTCGAAGGGGGTATGGGAGAAGGTATGGGAGAGAGCAGATTGGAGGAAGTAATATCTTGTGGGACTGCTATTCTGGGAGGTTGGGTAGGGGAATAACGGGGGGAAAATGATTGTAACTCAAAATCTGGAGGAAATGAATGATGTAAAACAGAAGTTAATAAAGCATTTGTTTAAAAAATAATTATTAAGCTAAAAATGTAGGCAAGAATGTTGATACAATTCTGACTCTGTAGTGAAAAGATCTGAGTTCAAATCTAGCCCCTGGCAATATATTAGTTGTATGATCCTGAACAAGTTAGTTAACCTCCCTTTTTTTTCAGTTTCTTCAACTGTAACATGGGAATAATAATGGCATTTACTTCCATGGGATATTGTATGAATCAAATGATATAATATTTGTAAAGTACTAATGTAGTTGGCACTTAATAAATGCCTTTTTTCTTCCTTTCTTCCTAATTTCCTTCTTTCCCTACCTTTCTTCTTAGATCAATGGAACACAATGGATATGGGAGAAATACAAATAATGGAATATAGCATAATATTCCAGTCTTCAATATCCCCCAATATAAATTATTTAAGAAACAACTTCTATGATAAGAACTGCTGGGAAAATTGGTGAGCAGTCTGGCAGAAACTAGGCATATGCCAACACTTTGCATCATATTCAATAATATATTCAAAATGGACATGTAAATTTAATAGTAAAAATTAGACCATGAAAAAACATAACAAAACAAAAAACTAGAAGAGATAGAGACTCATATACCTTTCACCACAATGGTTAGGATATTTAATTAAACTCACATAAAAGAAAGAAGCAAATGAAATAAAATAGATAACTTTGACTGCATTAAATTGAAAATATTTTGCACTAACAAAATGAATTAACCTATGGTAACATGCAAAATCACCAAATGATAAAAATTAAAAAAAAACTCTTTGTTTCAAATTACTCAAGAATTTAGTGTCTAAGATGTGTATATAACTAAATTATAGATATGAATATGTATATATATATATATATATGTGTGTGTGTGTGTGTGTGTGTGTGTGTACATACCCTGTAAGACAATTTAAAACTATTCACAATTGTGTGAACAACAGCTTCAAATCCCTAATAAGAAAAGAAATACAAATAAAATTATCCCTTTGTTTTAGTTAACACCCTGCAAATTGATAAAGATGATAGAAGATGAGAAAAGTTAACATTGGAGGGACTGTGGGAAAATAAGAACACTAAATGCATCACAAGTTTAAGTTAGTTGAATAAGTTTAAACACTTTTGAAAGCATTTTTGGTATAATACATAATAAACAACTAAGCTTTCCATAAGTTGTTATCCATAGATTTTGCTACTAGGCTTATATCCCAAGGATGTCATTGACAAGTAGTCACCATATATACAAAATAATAACAGCTCTTTTTGTAGCAACAATGGACTAGAAACAAAGTTTATGGCAATGGATGTTTAAATAAAGTCTGGCATATGAATACAATTGAATTTTACTGTGCTGTAAGAAACAATGAATTGAACACATATGGAGAAGAATGGAAAGACATATGAAATAAGCAGGAAAAAATACCCTACACTCACTGACTAGCAAGTTGGAAAGAATGACAACTGCAAAGCAATTAAAAATGAATGTTGCAACATAACAAAGACAAGATATCCACCTCCAAGATGAGACAATATGAAATACCACTCCGACTCCTGTACAGAACTGAAATGTCCATAGAGAGATTCATTGCATATATTTTCAGTCTTTTTCAATGTATTGATAAGTTGTGTAATTTTTGTTTTTTTTTTAATATTATTTCTTATATGAAATGACTTTCTGGGAAGCATACTGGGATGATTTATTTTATCAATGAATGAATTTTAAAATTAATTTTAAAAAAATTAATTAAAATTTTTTTAAAATGAAAGCACCTTGTTGATTCTTATTAAATTTATATCTCAAAAGTTTGCTTTTCTGTTTTACATGTAAATGATTTGAATAATTGTATGTACATCTAAAAGCTGTCTCCTCAAAAGATGACATAAACTAATCTAGAGTTTCTTTGTTCTTATTGTCCCTTTTATCAAAAATTTATTTGATTCTCTTCTCTTTATTTTTAAATTTAGTGATGCTGAACAAAGTAGAAACAAATTGGTACTCATATGACATTCTAAGAACATGTGGTTGCTTTACAATGCCTCCTACCTACATTACTATATAATCCATGATAAAGAATTTGTTATTTATATAAATTAAATTATGTTTGGATTCCATTTTGTTATGTAACTGTTAATATCAATTGGATATAGTAAAATTACATCAAAGTATTTCACAGAAGCAAAAATAGGCAATTTCAATCTTAAACTCTCATATCATACAGGAATCCCCTAAAAGATATATGGTCTAGTGGAAAAGACACTGGATTTGTCAACAGAGATAATGAATTTTAACTTTGACTCTATCATTTTCTATTATGATTGTAGGATTAGAACAAATCATTTGCCCTTATTGAGTCTCAGTTTCTTTATCTGTTAAATAAAGTTATTTATATGATTTTGATGTTAATTGACTTTAATTCAATAACAGTTTATTGCATTTGTAATCTGTCCTAGGTGCTACACCATGTGGCAAGGACTATGTCTTATGGAGACAAAGACATGCCTTGTACATAAGTAGTTTAAATACTAGTAAATGGAAACAACATATACAGAAATAAGTCAAACAAAATGTAAATACAAAATTATTTTCTGAGGGAGGGAAGAAAAGAGCAGTAACAACTGGGATGATCATACCCCATATAAGACTTGGGTTTTATGTTTAGATGAAAGTGAGAAGGAAGTCCTCCTCCTGAAGGCTCCTAAGTTTTGTCTTCATGTAAAAATAATGAGGAAGTTCATTTCAATATAAGGTACTCCTCTTCAAAGACAAATAGATAATGGCATGTCTTAAATGGAGCATGGGAAGAATTTCATTTGACTGGAATATAGAATAAATTGGGAGCAAAATATGAAACCATTCTTACAATTTCATAGATTATATTTACATTTTGACCCAAATATTTACCCAAGTATTTTGTAGAGAGAGAAGGGTAACATTATAGTTTGTTATTTTTTTGAGAACACATTTACTTTTTCTTTTAGAAGGGGGGAGGCAAGGCAATTAGTATTAAGTGATTTGCCCAAGGTCACACAATAAATGTCAAGTGTAGGAGGTTGAATTTGAATTTGGGCCCTCCTCTCTGCAGGACTGGTCTTCTAATCAGTACACCACTAACCTGCCTGAGAATACATTTCTGCATTTTGAGTAAAGAAAAGTAGCATGAACATTCCAATACTAGATATTCTATTGAGTCAGACATTTCCACAGAATATCTGGCAATTAAATTATTGAAATATAACCAATATGTTTCAGATATGGGATCATTTTTGAATAAAAAGGGAAAGTGGACTTGATCTCCTTCTTTAGTGTTATGACCAAGAGGATCTATTTGGGTAATGGTGGCCATGCTTGCTCCATTTGCTGATCTAAATAACTTTAAATCCCTACACTACTCAAAAGCTTGTGATAGATTCAACTAGAAGCTTAGAACTGAAAATACATAGTACCTCATCTCCAGACATTTTAAGAGGTCTGAAGATTGAAAAAAATAACCTTTAATAAAACTCATTATAAGTGCCAGGTTTAGTTTTTTTTTTCTTCTCCCTACTCATTTCCTCCACCAGGATACAAGTTAGTATATACAAAATAATTTATTTAGGGAGTAATTGTTGCTAATGTAGACAATTATATAAAAGAAAAAGACCATCTGATGGACTGTTCTTTTCAATGAATTCTACAGACTTAAAGATAACATCAATTTACTGCCTTCTTGCAATATCTACTCATTTAATTTAATTATTCCATTTGGAGATACATGAACTAAATCTTATCACTAATCCACATGAAAACATTATCAACATAAATATGACAATCATGACATTCATAGGTTTCTTATATTTCTAGTTAACTATTAATTTGAAGATACAAAAATGATACAATGTTTATTCATGCGATATAATTTCAAAGATGTCTACCTATCCTAATCACCCCTTCTAGATATTTTTCAATGTGCTGATATTCTTGTGAAAATGTGGCACCCGGAACTGAAACCAATATGCTAGAATAAAATTTAAATGGAAAAGTATAGGAGATTATTTTGTCCATTTTTGGACATTATATAACCTACTGATACAGCCTAACAATTAACTTGATTTTTTCTAGTCATATTCATACTATGAAATTAGTTTGAGATTTAAGGTAACTAAAATCCCTAAGATTATTTTTTCCCATTGGCCTTCTAAAAAGCTTGGTCAACCCTACACTGTGGTTTGGGGATTGATTTTTTTAACCAGATACAACATTTATCTAGTTGTCTTGATCATGATTTGTAGTTTTATGCACCACTGTTCATCAACATATATATATATATATACAGCCACTAACAATGAAAAATGAACATAATCCATGATTAAATAGAAGCAGAAATGAAGGCTGAGTTGCCTTTAGGAAACTGTAACATGCTTTCAAGTCTAATTATATCCACAGAGTTCTCAGCCAATAGGTGGTAAGGGGGCTGGTCAGATGAAAATTACATGGGAAGCACACTTTGCTGGCACTGGGTACAGAACACTGTTGCATTGCTCATCTGGGGATCCAGGTTGCAAGCCTGGGTCAGAGTTCTAGGGCAATGAAGGACACTAGCATTCAAGTTCATGGTGACAGGGAAGTGGGGAATATGGTTACAATTCCAAAGTGGAAAAGAGCGCTTGTGGTTGCTCATAGACCAGTGCAAAAACCAAGAAAACAGTGGTCATATCTCTCCTTAGATCATACTAAGATGGAAGATCTGAAAACTTAGAGAGTGCCAGAAGTAGCTCTAAAAACGGGTACATAAATAAGCTGAAGCTTGGGACTATGCCCGCTGTACTAGGTTATATTTAAATTCCTTTAACATCAAGTTAAATATCAAGAAATAGACTGAAAAAAATGAGCAAACAAATAGCAACAACAACAAAGAATGACCACAGAAAGTTACTATGGTAACAGGGACAATAAGAAGACAAACTTAGAAAAGGACAATTTCAAGTCTAAATGGGTGCATGATCTAGGTTTACACCTAGGATGATACTGTAAGCAATTTGGGAAAGCAAGGAAGAGTTTACCTGACAGATTTGTGGAGAGGGGAAGACTTTAGGACCAAACAAGAATTAGAGAGCATTATAAAATGCAAAATGGATAATTTTGATTACATTAAATTGAAGAGCTTCTGTACAAACAAAGCCAATGTAACCAAGATCAAGAGGGAGGTGGGAAATTGGGAAAGAATTTTTACAACTTGTGTCTCTGATAAAGGACTCATTTCTAAAATTTATAGAGAATTGAGCCAAATCTATATGAATACAAGTCACTCCCCAATTGATAAATGGTCAAAGGATATGAACAGGCAGTTTTCAGAGAAAGAAATTAGAGATATCTATAAGCATATGAAGAAATGCTCTAAATGACTATTGATGTCACCATTAATTGTCTTTTGGCGTGAAATAGAAGCAAAAGAGAGGGGAGGAAGGGGGATATAGAATGGAGGAAATTATGTCACATAAAAGAAGTATAAAAGAACTTTTATAGTGGAAAGGAATATGGGATTTGTTGAGCAGCAATTGAAGCTTATTATCATCAGAATTATCTGAAAGAGGGAATAAAATACAGACTCAGTTGGGTATAAAAATCTATCTTAGCCTACAGGCAGTTAGGTGGGGAGAAAAATAAGAGAAGAGGTACTGATAAAAGGGAGTACAGATTGGGGAAGGTGGTGGTTAGAAGCAAAATATTTTTGAGGAAGGACAAGGTAAAAGGAGGGAGGGAGGGAAAAAAGAGAGGGGGAGAGAGAGAGGAAGGGAGGGAGAGAGAGAGAAAGAGAGAGAGAGAAAGAGAGAGAGAGAGAGAGGGAGAGAGAGAGAGAGAGAGAGATGGAGACAGAGAGACAGAGACAGAGGCAGAGATAGAGATATAGACAGAGACAGATAGAGGATGGAAAGAAGTAAAGAGTTTTAAATTAATTTTGAATGTGAATGTGATGAACTCAACCATAAAATGGAAGTGGATGGCACAGTGGATTAAAGAACAAAATCCCACAATATGATTTTTACAAGAACAAATTTGAAAAAGAGAGACAAAAAAAGAGAACGGTTGGAGCAGAATCTATTATGCTTTAGTTGAAATTTAAAAAACACAACAAAGCAACAGGAGTAGCAATCATGATATCAGAAAAACAAAAACAAAAACCAGTCTAATTAAAGGAGATAAAGAAGAAAACTACATCTTGTTAAAAGGTACCCAAGACAATGAAGTAATACCAATGTTAAATATGTATGTACCATATGGTGTAGCATCAAAAATCTGAAATATTATGATTATCTCAACAGATGAAGAAAAAGCTTTTGACCAAATATAATACTCATTCTTATTAATAATATTAGAAAGCCTAAGAATGAAAGAATTCTTTTTAAAATAATAAATGACATTTTTCTAAAACCACCAAAAACATTATTTATAATGACGATAAACTAGAAACCTTCCCAATCAAAACAGGAGTGAAGGAAAGATGCTCATTATCACCTCTATCAATACTATATTAGAATCATAAGCTTTAGCAAAAAGTAAAGGAAGAAGAAATTAAAAGTATTAGAATAGGTAATGAGGAAATAAAACTCTCATTTTTGCAGATGATATAATGATATACTTAGAGAATCCTAGGGAATCAACTTAAAAAAGTACTTAAAACCATGAACACATTTAGTAAAGTTGCAAGATATAAAATAAACCAACATAAATCATTGGCATATCTGTACACTACCAACAAAGCCAAGCAGCAAGAGATAGAAAGAGAAATTCCTTTTAAAATATCTGTAGACATTATAAAATATTTGGGAGTCTACCTGCTAAAAGAAACCCAGTATGTGGAGCACTTCCAAGGTGCTCTGCCCCACACCACTTCTGAACTATTAAAAGGGGACTCTGAACAACCTCTGGAACCCCAGCACCCATGGAATGACACAGAGAAACTAACCTCCTGCTGAGGACAGCCCAGCAGACCTGCAGGGAGGGTCAGTACAGTGCTCTGGGAGCCACCAGCCCAGCATGTGGAAAGTCGAGCCCAAGTCCGCATGACCCCAGGTTTTAGCCCCAGGGTGGCTGGCCCAGCAGCCGGCTGGAGGGACCCCAGAACACCAGCAGCTGTGATGATTCCAGAATTATCAACACAGACATGCCTAGGACAAAGTAAGAGGTTAGTGCCCTATGAACTTTGGGACCAGTATTTGGAGAATGTGTCGGCTTCCTCCCCTGGGGGCTAGAAACCACTGAGGAGACACTCTCCATTTTGCAGCTCCAGTGGCAGCATTAGCTCCTGGCCTGTGAACTGTAGGGAGATCCAGTGATCAGTCTTGGAACTTAATTGCTCTTGCTTTAACCTGCTTAGATCTGGGAGGAGGTCTGGGGTGGGTATCCAATTTGCCAGAACGGGAAGTTGTGAATACCCCAATGTTTGGGACATTATCTGGTGGCAGAGTCCTACTGTGTTAACAAGCCCACAAGCCAAGTAATTAAGTGGGAACATGCCTATGCAAAGGAAATGAAATAAACAGAAAAATGCAACATTAGATTCCTATTTTGGGGGCAAAGAGGATCAAAGCATGGAACAGGAGGAGGACTGTGGGGTCAGAAATACTGCTCCAAAAGCCCCAAAGGAAAATAAGAGCAGGTAACATGCCGTTAAGGACCTTAAGAAGGATTTTAAAATCAAATAAGTGGAGGAAAAATTGGGAAGAGAAATGGGAAGGATGCAGAAAAAGTATGAAATGAGGGTCAACAGCCTGAATAAGGAAAGTAGCACCTGAAAAATGCACTAACTCAACTGGCAAAGGAGGCCCAAAATGGCAATGGGGAGAAGAATGCCTTAAAAAAACAAATTTGTCGGGGTGGCTAGGTGGCGCAGTGAATAGAGCGCCGGCCCTGGGATCAGAAGGATCTGAGTTTGGAGCCAGCCTCAGACACTTAATCCATACAAACAAAAACCTAGCCGTGTAACCTTGGGCGAGTTACTTAACCCCAATTGCTTAAAAAAAAAATTTGCCAGATGGAAAAAGAATCTCAAAATCTCACTGAGGAGATTCATTCCTTCAGAGTTAGACTGGAGAAAATGGAAGGTATTGACTTTATGAGAAATCAAGATGCTGTTAAACAGATCCAAACAAATGAAAGAATAGAAGGCAATGTGAAATATCTCATGGGAAAAACCACTGACCTGGAAAATAGATACAGGAGAGATAATTAAAAATTATTGGACTAACTGAAAGCTATGATCAAAGAAAGAACCTAGAAATCATCCTTCGAGAAATCTTCAAGGAAAGTTGCCCAGATGTTTTAGACCCAGAGGGGGAAATAGAGGTTGAAAGAACCCATCGATCATCTCCTGAAAAAGATCTCAAAAAGAAAACTCCTAGGAATATTATAGCCAGTTTCCAGAATTCCCAGATCAAGGAGAAAATACCACAAGGAGCCAGGAAAAAACAATTCCAATATTGTGGAAACACAATCAGAAGAGCATAGGACCTGGCAGCTTGTACATTGAGGGATGGAAGGGCATGGAATATGATATTCTTCAGGGCAAAGGACCTGGGATTAAAACCAAGGATTACCTACCCAGCAAAACTGAGTATGTTGTTTCAGTGGAAAATATGGTAATTCAATGGAATATTCAATTTCATTCATTCTTGAGGAAAAAACCAGAATTGAATAGAAAATTTGACATTCAGACACAAGAAGCAAGAGATACTTGAAAAGGTAAACAGGGAAAAGAAATCAAAAGGCACTAACTATTCATATTCCTACATGGAAAAAACAATAATTGTGACTGATGAAACTTTTCTCAATATGAAAATAATTGAAGAAGGATATATGGGCATATGAACACATATGGGAATGTGTATATATATGTTTACAGGTATATATGGATAGAGGGCATAGGTCGAATTTGGTGGGAAGGGATGATACTTAAGGAGCGAAATTAAGAGGTGAGAGAGGAAAGTGACAAGAGGAGATGGGGAGAGGCAGGGTAGGGTAAGCTGTCTCATGTAGAAGAGGCAAGGGGATGTAGTTGCAAGGGAGGGGAAGAACAGGAAGGCAAAAAGGCAAAACCATATTCTCATTGAATTTGGCTCAGGGAGAGAATGACATACATATTAAATGGTATATCTCACCCTCAAAAGAGTAGGGGGAGGGGTATGAGAGGGGGAAAGATGGAGTGGAGGGCATTTTGGGGAGAGGGGAGGTTGGAGGCACCTACTTTTGAAGAGGGATAGGATCAAAGTAGGGAATGGACCAGGTGGGGAGGTGGGATGGGTGGGAGGGAAATATAGTCAGTCTTTTACAATATGTCTACTATGGTAATGTTTTGCATAGCTAGACATGTACAACATATACTGAATTGCTTATCTTCCCAGCGGGAATGAGTGACAAGCAACAAAGGGAATGGATCTGGGATTCGATGTTTTAAAATAAAATGCTTCAAATATATATAAATATTATTATTCATACTATTTTGCATGTAACTGGGAGATAAGATGTACAGGCATTGGGGCACTGGGATTCACCTTGCCCTAATGGAAAAGTCGAAGGAGGTATGGGAGAATATATGGGAGAGAGGAGATTGGATGAGAGGATATCCTTTGGGACTGCTATTCTGGGGTGGTGGGTAGGGGAAAAACAGGGGGAAAATTGTAACTCAGAATCTGGTGGAAATGAATGATGTAACAGAAGTTAATAAATCATTTGGAAAAAAAAAAACAACTTACATAGGTTTTATATCAAAAGTGAATATTCTTTAAGCATGAGTCTGGAGACTTGGGTTCATTAGAAAAATTAAGGAAATTTACTATTACCTATTTTAGTATTTGAATTTTTAATCATCTTGCTCTATATTTCCCAGTCTGAAGTCACTGTCCTTAATACAAAAGATTGGGGGAAAATGTGTATTAGTTTAGTTTTCATTCTGCCATACGTTAATATTACATCATATATGTAAAGCAGTAGGCCTCTTTCTGGTTCTTCTTGCTCTGAATATTATTTCAAGAAATCCATTTTTATGATCCTTATCACCATTTAAAAGATTCAACTCATTCTACTCTTTAGCTTTTCTGACCTGTCATAGAGGTCCATGCCACTCTTTTGCAAGTATGCCAAGTATGTTAGCCAGTTTTCTTTTTTCTCTCTTTCTTTTTCTCACCCACTCAGGAAAGCGTAGCTTCTTGACAGACCAAAAATTAGGTTTACCTGATATTAGAGATAATTATAATTGAAAGTAATAGAATCAGTCCTTAAAATTAGGGCATTCTGAGGAATCTAAGGAAAAAATGATGAAATACATAATATGTTTATTAGAAAGTTCACACTTGTGTAGCAAAAAATGCAATTATCATATTGCTCAACACCCATGTTAGAGGTAATAAGATATGCCTTATTTCTTAAGTCCATTATAATGAGAGAAAGTAAAGAAAGATTAGACTAAAGGATGAAAAATGATGGGAAGATCTTGATAAAAAATGCAAATTCAAAAGAAAATGCAGCTGAATATAGATGAACTATATCAGTAATAAGAAAATGATATTTTCAAGCCTAATTTACTTTGGCAAGTATTTGTGTATATGTTGTGGGAGTATAAACTAAATACCTTATTAGAATATGTATCTCTTTGCTGCAGCTTGCTTTATCTTACCTGTTTATAAAATGCTTCCAGGAACAATTTGTGCCTAACTGCATTTTCAGTTTCAGAAAAAAAAAAGGGGGGGGAAGGAAACATATGTTTTCAAAACACCATTTCTCTGCTTATTTTTTTGTAAGAAATGAAACTGTCAAATTACAAAGTCACTCAAATGGAGAAATCATCTAACTCAATGAATGCTATTAGTTGCTTTTCCCTTAATAACCTTACTGGCAATCTTTTTAAAGAAAATTATGGTTATTATAGAAAACTATATAAACTGTAAGAATTTATTTCTTGAATCAAAGTTTTCTTTACTGAAGGGTTGAATGTAGAATATAAAATTTAAGGTCAGCTCTTCAGCTATTTATAAAATATGAATAAGAGCTTCATAATTATGACTCTCATTAGATAGAAAATATGGTGCAACAGGAAGATCACTAAAGATAGCTTCATAAGACTTGGTTTCGAATTCTTTCTCTGGTATTTAATAGCTCAATAACCTTGAGTAAATTAATTAACCTCTTTAAATAACACATGGTTAACTTTAAAATCATTATGTAGATTTGTATTATTATTACTATTCCTTTTACTGCAATATATGACCAACACCTTATATAGACAAGGTTCAATTTCATGAGATTCTTGTGAAAAACTCTTTGGATCATGATCCTTCCCAGAATTTCCAGAATAACAGCAAATTTTGACTCATTTTTGTCCCACTCTGGTCTCACTCTAGGTGGTGGTAGCAATAACTTAATACATGCTTCAACTTCGTAAGTGTAAACACTAGTTGTGATTGGTTCAAGGAACTGATAATTCTGGCTATTGACTTGCAAAAGAGACACAAGGAAAAACAAGCATTTTCAAATACTTGACTAATAGATCATGATGGATAACTCAGAAGCAGAGCTGAAACATTTCAGGAGTCCTCAACACATTTTTGTTGAACAACCTTTGCCTACCCTGACTATGTGAATATCTGTTTGTTAACTGTTGCATGTTGAATGAATGACCTCCTTCATTAATAGCCTGAATCAGACCCTGCCAGAATACTCTGGCAACATTAGCCTTGAGGTTATGTATAGCTTTTTTGATGCCAACCTATCTCTTATAGAAAGGGGGTTGGGGAATTTGGAGAGGATTAGCCCCTCCAGTATGAGAGCTTGCTGGGTCCCTTTCAAGGGTGCTCATATACCTTTGGTGTCCACCTATCACCCAAATCTCATCTGTGGTTCCAAGAAACTATATCATGTGCAGTGACCATACTGCAGAAAAGCCATCTCAGCAGACAGGCTAAAACATGTTGAGGGTAAATGCCTGGACTCAAATCTGTTAGTGAGGTAAGAGAATATCTACCCCAAGCATGTAAAAGACTTCCTCCAGCAGAATGGGCAAACGGGAACAATTTGTCCCAAAGGTCATGGAGGCAGTGGAAACAGGTGCTGTGGAGGACTAACATTTTTATTAAACATCAAAAATGCCAAGGTCATCCACTGTATCCTGGGCCATTACCAATTATCTTGACTTTTGTATTGCCACTGGACTTTGATGACTCTGAAAAAGAGTGGACTTGATTACTTTACATAACTGACTCACTTAAATCCACTTCACAAAAATCAAGACATCACCCAATGAAGTCATCAGTCTTCTTCAAAAGCAAAAGATGAACAACAGTATCATCTGTAGACAAAATCTAAATGTTCCTAAAATATCTTTGCATCATAATAATGATATATTGAATACAGGAAGGCTTTAACCTAATGAAATATGTATAACGGAAAGGATTTACACCAGATTCTATAAACAATCAAGAGGATTTCCTTCCCTTTCAGTTCATCTTTCTTTACTAAGTTTTGTTCTATCTTTGAAGTCTAATATCAAGAAAATGCAAGGAAAATAGGCAAAATGCTGCTTAATGGGAGGTTATATAAATAGAAATTATGGCAGATATTCCTTTAATTCCTATGTATATAATTTTAAAAAATCAATTTCTCATAAATCTAAGGTATATAATGGTACAGAATATCAAGAATCCCCTGCATCCCTAAGAATACATTCCTAACTTTAGCCAAGCATTTCTACTTTGTCTTTCCTAATTCTCTTAAGAATATTGCTGCATCTGAAGCTATAATCATACTCCTATATACTTTATGATTTCTGACCATCTGTCTATGTCCTAGATAATAACAGCTGCCTGGTTCTCTGTATCTATGCATTGTCAGTTCTAATTAGTCCACACTAGCATGATTTTAATTTATCGTTGTGTTTGTAGGTCTTTGACCTAACTCTATCCAGAGAAGCTTAAATGTCCTATAAAAAGACAAGTCCTTTCAGTCTCAGATGGGAACTTCTTCAGGCCATTTCCTCATTGATACAAAGACAGCATAGAAAAGAAATTCATTTACTAACCTTGGTCCTGGAGAATAAATGATGAAAAACTTCTTACTTAAAAAATTATGGTGGGGGGGAGTGAAGAGACTATGGGAGAGAAATATTGTATACAGTATTAGCCACTCATTCTATTGGTCTTTTTTTTATAAAGAATAGTTTAATAGATCGTCAGTAGAAGGTTGAAAAATTGGTGTGACATAAAAAAGTAATGAATCCCCTTTCAAATATAAGGAAAAATATCATAAAATATTAGCTTATGTATTTTGAAGTCTGTATAATGAAAATTATATGTGAAAAAAGAGGTTTCACCCCAAACCTCTGCTAGACTCCAGTTTTGCATTAAGTGAATATTTAATCTAACAATCATAACATTTTATACTAGAAAGACAATTAACACAGTAGTTTATGAGATCTTAGGGCTTTAAGAAAGTTAACCTAATGATTGGTCTTGGGGTTATTGAGGTGGGGAAGACTTGGCTTTGGTTTTTTCAGCCTCAGTTGTCTTCATTTGTTGACTAATTGTCCCATGTCTCTATCTGTTAATATGTATGTACACAGCTAAAGGACAAACAAGACATAGCGGAGAAGGTGACCAAGTCTGCCCTGACCTCTCAGACAAATTGTCCATAGGTTGGCATTCCAGTGTATGCCTTATGTCCTAGATACTATGTGTTACACTTTCCTTACAGAATCATAGTCTTTTCATGCTGTATTAAAAATACTTTAAAAATTAAAATAAAAGAGCTGAATAATATGATTTTAAAGATAATCATTTTCTTAGTGCAGATATCCCCTTTACCAACTCATATTGCAGACCTTTAGTTGTTAAGTTACATTGTTGACAAGAATTTTTGTGGCTTAAAAATGTATTCTTCTGCTTCCAACCTAGTAACAATCCTCTCTGGTCTTGGCTTACTTGATCCATGAATGAGGAAGACACAGATTCATTTCTCACTGTTAACATTTGCTATTTGTGGAATGTTACTAGGCAAATTATTTCATTTACCTGTAAAATAAGGATAATAATAGCATTTACTTCATAAGGTTGTTGTAAGAGTCAAATAAGATAATATTTGTAAAGTGCTATATAAATGCTAGCTATTAATTAACCCTTGCCTGAAACAATAATTTTTCACTGATGCCTTAGAAAAAAAAATAAGATAGCCTTCATTCTGCAATAACGTATTAGAGCCAAATTTCAGTGCAGTATTTAATCTATCACACTCATTAAAAAACTAAAAATCCACTTTTCTGTTATGTTTGCAATGCATGCAATGAATGAATGCAATCAGAATCCTCTCTGTGTTTTATATTCTACAACTTTTGAGGGCATTATAATTAAAGGGTATCTATTCAGATTCACCTAGTCATGAGTTGCATCTTTAGTCCTTTTGAAGAGAATTGAGTAGCTTAAAACCATGTATACATAATATATATATATCTGAATAGTGGGCAGCTCTTTCCTAACCTTTCTTTATACAAGCAATCTCAAGGAATTTACATTTAAATGGACGCTATTTTAAGGTTATTCTAAGACAGAAATTCTCTTGGATAAACTGAAACGTGATGAATAAGTAATGGAAGCTAAGAGCATTCACTATTACAATTAGGAAACTGTTTCAAAGAATGTCCTTCAGTTATTCTCTCAAAAATTATTTAGCTCCTTGATCCAAGGGACTAAGAAAGATGATAAACCCCTGAGCCAGGTAATGCTTGCTGTTTCTTAGTTGTTGGTCTGCCTGGCAATAAAAACTAAAACAAAAAACAAAGAAACAAAAAACCCAGAAAACAAATAAAACTCTATTTGTTGATTAATATTGAATTAATTGACTTTTGGGACTCATCTTTCTTCATGATCAGGACTATTTGTTCAAGGGCATCAGTGACTGTATTTATTCATTCACTGAGAGAGAAGCATACTACTTCCTTTCTGTGTTATCACTGAATAAAAGGTATGATCTTTCCTGAAGAGTTGCTGTCCCTCTTCTGTCTTCTTGGAATAATTTTGAGAGTCAAATTAAAAACAAGCTAAAGGGAGCATGACCGCTTCTTTTTTTGCTGTTGACAACAATTTCCTCTGGTTTCAAGGAGCTAAAAATGCCTGCAATTATAAATCTCAGGAAGAACATGATGATAAAGCAACTCAGTTGTATTTCATTAAACTCAGAGCTTTAACGGTCCCCACATGTAGCATTTTATTTTCAATAAATCAATCTCTACTTCACATACTCTAATCTATATTATAGATACAAACAGAAAAGAAAAATAGCATCTGTTGTTTTTAATCAATATATGACTACTGATTCATTGTTTTGGGTTTTTTTTTTTTTGCTTTTTTTTTTTGAGGGCAATGGGGGTTAAATGAGTTGCCCCAAGGTCACATGGCTAGTTTTTGTGTTAAGTGTCTGAGGCTGGTTCTGAACCCAGGTCTTCCTGACTCCAGGGCCGGTGCTCTATTCACTGTGCCACCTAGCTGCCCCCAATTCATTGTTTACAAAAAAACATACTTGAACAGTGGCTTTTCATTTTAAAATCATATTTGTTTATAAACATTAGTTTGTGGAATCTAGAAATTTCCACTCAATCTTGTGTTTATTAGTAAATTTTTAATAATAAAGACTACAACATAAGCTTAATGTTATACTTAGCAATTGTAGAAGGCTACTACCCATAAAGTCATAAGAATTTATTCCTCAACAATTTTAAAGTTTTTTGCAATACTTCTAACATGTTGATTTGTTAAGAAATTGCATCTAAATGTAACTTTCCTATCATCTCTTAGAATAGAAAAAAAGGGTAAAGTAACTAAAAATAATCATGTCATAAAAGGTAAGGAAGAAAGAACTCTTCACAAGGATATAGCTTTTGGAGAAATAATCAAAGATTAAGTTATATGTTTCCCCTTCCATTTTCCACAGTAAACTGGATTATTATATATCTTCCTTCCCAATCCAAGACTTGCATTTTGTTAGTTGGGTACTGTGATAACTGCAGCAACTACAGCTACAGAGGCAGAAGTCTACTGGGGTTATCAATAAGTTATTGCTCTCACCAAGGTTCTTCACTCTCCAGTCATTCTAATATAAGGATCATTTTTGGGGGGTCAAAAAACATTTTTTGATTGATAACTATATTTCAATATAATTGTTTATGAGGAAGTCTATATATTAAATGGTTTATACATTTAAAAGTATTATTCTAAAAAGCGACTCATGAACTTAGCTAGATTGGCAAAGGGCAATATTAAAATTTATTAGAATGGTATTTTTACTAAGTCAGTGTACCCTTGACATATTCACTGCACATCTTTCAGAGTTCTTCTCATTACCCATTACTAGATTTAAATTCATTACTTTGACTAATACCAGAGATCTGCCCAAAGGAGATTAGTCATGAATCTTGGAGGAAAGGACCTGACAGGGAATCCTTTTCTAGTACTTTCAGAAATAGAAGAAGTAAGAATTTCCAGGAACAAGCCTAAATTAGAGGGTATAGGTAAGTCTATCATTCTCTCAGAAGCTCAGAAGAATGAAGAATGCACCAAATGTGCTTTTAAAAAGAACATCTAAAAAGGGGGAGAAGAAAAAATTTCCACAAGGAAGTATCCACAGGAAAAAAATAATATAACATAATGTAGAAAGGCTAAACAAATAATCCAGGAAAGAAAAAAATAATCATAACACAGGTAAGAACAATTATGAGGTAAGAGTTACCAAGAGGAAAAAGCAACCCATAAATAGAATATAATTAAATAATAACTGTACTTAGATCCAAAGAAGAAATAATGGAAAGTTTATGAAAACTTCTAGTTTATATAGAAAGTCTAATAAAAGTACTATGTAACATGTAATAAGGGAAAATAATAAAAACGCTCGAAATGGGAATTTATAGGTTAAACAAGTTAGAAACACTTAACAAAGCAGAAGACGTACGAGAAGAAAAAGAAAGGGTGAAAGAGAATTTTTTAAAAATAATACAAGAAATCTAGAAAGAGCAAAAGATATTAAAATGGGAAGCATATATCTTCTATTCTTTTTAATTTTATTTTTAATTTTTAGAATAAAACATTTTCATAACATAATACAATAAAAAGATGATTACATACGAAACTGCAAATCTGCTATGCACCACTTGCTATTCCTTTCAAATATACAATGAAATTATCATGTACATTTCTTTTTTTTTTCTTCTTTCCCCCCTGCCCTAGAGATGGTTACTATTGTATAAAATTACTCTATGCAAACTTCTATTCATTGGTTCTTTCTCTGGATGCAGAGAGCAACTTTCTTCAAATGTCCTTTATAGTCAATTTGGGTATTTATTATACTAAAAATAATTTATCCACTCAAAGTCATTCTTAAATCATTATTGCTGTTATTGTATATTATCTTTCATTAGTTTTTCTCAATTCTTATTTTTAATCCTTCTTGCTATCCATTTCAGTTTTATGGGTAAGTATATACCATTCATGTTCAAAGTCATTATAATTTTTGATTTTCCCTCCATTTTATTTTTACTCATTATTTTCTTTCTCAACCTCCCTTCTTATCCTATTCCTGTTACTTTTCTTTTCCCCTTATCTTCTTATTCCTTATTTTACCAACCCAGATAAAATTCCTTCCCTTATCTTCTCTGCCCACCCTAATAATCTCATTCTATATACCCTTTTAAAAGTCCTGCTCTTCCACCATATCTACCCAGTTTTCTCACTTATCTAGAAGTTCAGAAGACTTTTAAACCTCTTCAGGTATATACTTTGTTTCCTTTTCAACCCAAATGAGAGTAAAGTTCCAACATTAGCAGCCCTTCACCCCTGTTTCCACTGTATTGATTCAGTCCCAGTTTTAATGAGATAATTGTTCTTTTTTATCATTTCTTTCCCATTGAAAAAAACACCTCAAAAAAAAGAAGAAAATCACCTCATCATACACAACTCAGCCACAATCTTTATTTAAATTACCTTAGTAGTGATAACAGTTTTAAAAATAAAATTATAAATAACTACTAATATAATATTTTCAAATATCTTAAGTAAGCCGTTTGACCTTAATCAGTGCCTGAACATTAGTCTTTAATGATTTACTTACATTTCTTCTGCATTTTCCACTGAATTCTGGTCTTTTTGTTACAAATACATAAAAGTCCTTCAGTTAATCAAATGTCTTTTTTTAAAGAAATACAGAATTTTAGTATTCTTTTTTAAAAATAATTATAGACATGATATGAATATCATTTATCTCAGAGAAAACAAAAAAATGGCTTGGATATTTCAGTAAACCATAAAATGAAACTACTCTTAATATTGAAATCAATGAAAAATTAAAGATAGATAAAATACACAGGGCACCACCAAAAGGAGTCTCGGTGAATAAAATGTAAAGACAATGCAATGATAGAAAGGGGGCAAAGTTGAAAAAGGCCTAAAATAACAGAATGAATAGATAGGTAGGTAGGTAGATTAGATGATTGATAGATAGATAGATAGATGGATGGATAGATAAAACATACACATGCACACATGCTTATATAATCTTAGAGGCAATAACCACTGAAGTTATTGAATAGGGAATTACCATGGTTAGTTTCAGATATTAGAAATATAATTTACAGTTAAATTAGAAATAAAAGTATTGCCTTTCCGAGAACTGGTTTACAAAGGTACATGTAGTGCTTATATTTCTAGAAGCTACATAATGATTTTTAAAGAAATAAAATATTTGGGGTGGCTAGGTGGCATGGTGAATAGAGCACCTGGAGTCATGAGGACCTGAGTTCAAATCCAGCCTCAGACTCTTAACACAATACTAGCCATGTGATCTTGGACAAGTTACTTAATGCCAATTTTCCTACCTTCCCCTCTCCAAAAAAAGCAAAAAAAAAAAAAAAACCTTTAAGCACTTTTAGAAATGTCCAATATTTATGTTTCAATTATGTAAATATTATAAAAATGAAAATATTATCCAAATGATTTTTCATATTTAATGTTGTAACAATCAGACTGCCAAATTACTTCAAAGAATTAAACAAAATTATAACAAATTATTTGAAAGAATAAGAGTTTAATGATATCAATAAATATTACAAAAATTAGAGCATCGGGCCTGGAGTCAGGAAAATCTGAATTAAAATCCAGCTTCAGGAACCAACTAGCTGTTAGACAAGTTACTTAACTCTACAACTTCCATCTGCCTCAGTTTCCTTATCATTAAAGTGATAATAATAATAGTACCCATTTCCCAGAATACTTGTGAGGATCAAATGAGACAATGATTATAAAGTATTTATCACAGCATCTTGCATGTAAATTGCTATTATTTTTTAAAATATACCACAAAGCTGGAATTATAAAAACATGTAAGTGCTGAATAACAAAAAGAGAAATGAACCAATAAAATGTAGTAGAAAACCATGTGAACATTCTTTCCTCTTCTTGTCATCATCTCCTATCATGGAGTCCTTTTGGTCATGTTCTTTTCTTTCAACCTTTTCTCACATGATGAAGTAGCCTTACTGCTTAACAAGGCTAGCCCTTTTACTTATTCAAGACATAGGATTCTCTACTGTCTCCTCCAATAGACTGTACTCATAGTAATCCTCAATCTTTCACTTGTTTTCAATATCTCCCACTCTACTGGCTCATTTAGTACTGCCTGTGAACATGCCCATGGCTCCCCTATCCTGAAACAAAATAAAACAAAACAAAAAACTCACTATCATTCCACCCCTGCTAACTATCATCCTGTATCTCTTCTGCCCTTTGTAGCTATTTTCCTCAAAAAGGTCATCAGCAATACGGGCATCCACTTTTTTCTTCTTAAACCCTTATAATTGAGCTTCTGATCTATCATTTCACCAATACTCATCTCTCCAAAATTGCTAATTATATATTAGTTGCTAATACAACTGCATTTTCTTAATCCAAATTCTCCTTGTTCTCTTTGTGGCCTTTCACTTTGTTCACTCTTTCCTCCTTCAAATTGTCTTATATATTTTTGGAATACTACTTCCTCTTGATTTTCCTCTTACCTATCTGATTACTCTTGTTCTTTCCCCTTTGCTGGGTCTTCCTGCAGTTCAAGCCCTATAATTGTAGGTGTCCATCAGGAATCTGTCCTGGGTCCTATTTTCTTCCTCTATACTATTTCACTTGGTGATCTCACAGCTCCCAAGGATTTAATTACCATCTCTCTGCTGATGATTCACAAATCTACCAATCCTGCCCAAATTTCTCTCATAACCTCAATATCACATGTCTCAACTGCTTTTTAGCCTTCTGGAACTGCATGTCCAATAGACACCTGAAACTTCTTTCCCATCTTTCCTATTATTGCAGAGGGACTATTTCTTGATTGAATATGGATTAGAGATTCTCAAATCTGCTTATCCATCTTAAATTCAATCCTAATCTTCAGGCTTGCGTTCCCAACTACCGTTTAGATATCTTAAACCAAAAAAAAGGTAAAAAAAACCATTTAACTCATTTTATTTTTCCAAATTTTCTCCCTTTTAAACATTCTTATTACTGTCAAAGGCACATCATGGACTCATCAGTCTCTCTCATTGCCCAAAATCAATCTGTTCCCAAGTTCTGTAAATTTTATCTTTATAACATTTTGGTCAATACCTAGTTTGCGCCTTATTATTTCCAGTTCTCCCAGCAGGTTTTGTCAAAGTGTGAGTTCTTATCTTAGAAGCTGGTGTCTTTACATTTATCAGACAGTAGATTACTGTGGTCATTTATTACCATGTCTTGTGTACTTAGCCCATTTCACTGATCCAGGGCTAGACAATTTTAATGATTGCCATTTTATACTATAGTTTGAGATCTGGTAGAGCTGGGCCACCTTTGTTTGCTTTTTTACATTAATTCTCTGAATATTCCTGACCTTATATTCTTCCATATGAACCTTACTTTTATTTTCTCTAACTCCATAAAATAGTTGCTATTTTTTTTTTGTTAATTTTCTAGTACTTCCTTTTTGATTGGAATGGCAAAGAATAAATAAATTAATTTAGGTAGAATTGTCATTTCTACTATATTAGCCCAGGATACCATAAGCAATTAATAGTTTTCCAATTCATTAGACCTGACTTTATTTGTTTGAAAACTGCTTTCTGATAGTGTTCATACAGTTCCTGTGTTTGTCTTGGCAGGTAGGCTCCCAAGTATTTCATATTGTCGACAATTATTTTAAATATAATTTATCTTTCAATCTCTTGCAGCTGGGCTTTGTGAATATATATATGTATGTATGTATATATATGATTTGGGTGGGCTTATTTTATATCCTGAAACTTTGCTAAAATTAGTTATCTCAAGTAGTTTTTTTTTTTAGTTGATTCTCTAGGATTCTTTAAGTATGCCATTATATCATATGCAAAGAATGATAGGTTTTTTTTTTCATCTTGGATCTTTTTATAACTTTACTTTCTTTTTCATGTCTTATTTCTATAGATAGAATTTCTAGTACAATATTGAATAGCGGTGATAAGGGGCATCTTTGTTTCATTCCTGATCTTATTGGGAAGGTTTCTAGATTATCTTCACTACAGATAATATTTGCTGATAGTTTTAGATAGAAACTACTTATCACTTTAAGGAATGATCCCTTTATTCCTATGCACCATAGTGTTTTTTTAATAGTAATGGGTGCTGTATTTTGCCAAAAGTCTTTTCAGCATCTATTGAAATAATCTTATGATTTTTGTTGGTTTTCTTATTGATAAGATCAATTATGTAGATGGTTTTGTGAATCAACTCTGAATTCCTAGTATAGATCCCTGGTATAAACCAGGGTGTATGATCTCAGTGGCATACTGTGGTAATCTCATTATTTTTTTTTTAATTTGTATTATTATGCCTTAAGGAAATTGGTGTCTAGTTTTCTTTTACTCTTTTTGATCTTCCAGGTTTAGGTATCAGCACCATATTTGTGTCATAAAAGGAATTTGGTAGAACTTTTCCTTTATTTATTTTCTGAAACAGTTTACATAGTATTGGAATTATTTCTTTTCTAAATGTTTCACAAAATTCACTTGTAAATCCATTTGGATCTGGGAATTTTTCTTTCTTTGTGAGTTCACTGATGGCTTATTTATTTTTCTAAAATGAGGTTATTTATATATTCTATTTCCTCTTCTGTTAATCTGGGCAACTGATATTTTCTATAAATATTTATTTATTTCCCTTAGATTGTCAAAATTATTGACATACATTTGGGCAAATAGCTTATAAATAGTGCTTTAATTTCCTTTTATTTGCTGGTTAATTTACATTTTTCATTTTTGATACTGAAAACTTGGTTTTCTTCTTTCTTTTTTCTAAAGATCAAATTAATCAAGAAAATTGTGTGACAATGGTAGAGTAGGTGAGAAAATTCTAACTCTCCAGATCTCCTGACTTTATGAGAAATCAAGAAATTATAAAACAGAACCAAAAGAATGAAAAAAGTAGAAGACAATGTGAAATATCTCATTGGAAAAACAATGATTTGGAAAATAGATCCAGGAGAGATAATTTAAAAATTATTCAACACTAAAAGATGGCAGGTGTTGGAAGACTATATATATATAAGAGGGCAAAAAAACAAACAACAAAAAGGTTGTTTCCAAAAATATCAAACCCAGAAAAGTTAAGCATAGTTCCCAATTTAAAAAAAAAAATGGGATATTCAATGAATTGCCAGACTGTTTTTGTTGCAAAAACAAAGAAACAATTGGAATTATCCCTTTTACACCTCTCACAGCTCTCTATCTCTAGATTATTCATAAATTGTGTAAATATCCATAATCCTAAGAAGGAAATGTTCCATGTTCTTCCAGTTTTTTTTTTTTTTTGCAATGTCTTTCTTTAAGGGTAGCTAAGTGGTGTAGTTGATAGAACACTGGCCCTGTAGTCAGAAGAACCAGGTGGTTCAAATCTGACCTCAGGCAATTACTAGCTGGATGACTCTGGGCAAGTCACTTAAACCCAATTGCTTCAAAAAAAAAAGATGTCTCACTTTTCATATACATAACTTATATCAAATTGTTTTACTTCTCAGTGGGGATGGTATGGGAAGGGAGGGAGAGAATTTGTAACTCAATTAAAAACAAACAAATGTTGAAAATAATTTTGCATGTAATTGGAGAAAATGAAACACTAAATTCAAAACCATTATTTTTATACATATATTTAAATCATGTATCATTTTTGATCCTCTGTTGGTAAATTGTGTAAGATGTCTGTCTATGCCAAATTTCTTCAATATACTTTCATGTTTTCCTATTTTTTTTTTTACCAAATAATCAGTATTTTTCCCTGAATCTTAAAGCATTTACTCTAGTCAAATACAAGGTTAATATATTTATTTGCTTCTATAAAATGTTTGTCTACTGTTTTGCATTGATCTACCTTTCTGTTTGTTAGCCAGTAGCAGAAAGTTTCTTCAATTTTCTGCACTGGACCTATTTTCCAAGTCAGTTGATTTTTCAATGAAGTAGTTTACATTTTCTCCCATTTTTTTCATTTTTTAAATTTTGTTTAATTGATTCTTGATGTCTCATAGAATAATTAGCTTCAACTTCCCCAATTTTAATTTTTAAAGAATTACTTTCTTCAGTTAGCTTTTGTATGTCCTTTTCCATATGCATGATTCTTTTTTGTAAGGAGCTACTTTCTTCAATGATTTTTGTCCTCTCTTTTCCAAGATGTTGGCTCTTTTTTCATCATTCTTTTGCCTAAATCATTTTTCCAAATTTTTCTTCTACTTCTTTTATTTGATTTTTAAAATATTTTAACTTTTTTAGGAAGTACTTTTGAGCTTGAAACAAAATTATATTTTTCTTTGACACTTTACATGTAGGTGTTTTGATATTATCATCTCCTGAATTTTATTTTGATCAGCCTTTTCACCATAATAACGTTCCATGATTTTTTGCTATTTTCCCATCTTGTTTCATGACTGCCGAAGTTGACCCCTGCTTCTGGGGCACAAGGCCTAAACTTCTTGTTCCAGGCCCCTGGGATTTGGTTATTTCTTTGATGCTCTGGAGCCTGCAGGCTTAGGGGTTTTGCAACCGCATTGTGGTTGCCAGGCCTAATTGCACCTTTTGTACAGTGGGTTCTGGGAGTGGAAGTTTGCCTGCTCTACTGGGTCTAGAGGCCTCACAAGTGGGCCTGATGTGCTCCTGGTCTGCTGAACTAGGACCTCATTTGATGATCTGTAGTGGGGCAAGAGATTTCCCACTTACTTGCTTGGACACTACCTACACTGAGTAAGACAGACCTCTCTTACAGTCCTTCTAAGTTATCTTGTACTTTAAAAGTCTTTTGTCCTGTCCTTTCATGGGTTCTGTCACTCTAGAATTCGTTTTGAGGCTTGATATAAAGTTGTTTTGAGAGAAACTGGTGAGAACTCAGGAGCTTCCTCTCTATTCTCTACCATGTTCTTCCACCTTTTTCATGTCATTTCCATTAGACTGTGAGCTCCTTGAGAGCAAGGAATGTCTTTTTTCCCCTTTGTGTATACAGTGTATTGCATGGTGCTTTGCACATAGTACAAACTTATACTGAATTACTAACCAAAGAAGCAGGCAAGAAACCAGGATTTGGTTCACCTAGGATAGACAAAAGCATAAATTAAATATACTCCCATTCACAAGGCAGCCAGAATGGAAACAGTTTGGTGAGTTGCCTTTTCCACAATGCTTCATGGAAAGATTCAGTTATATCCTACAATCTGAAACATAAAAGAAAGGAGAAATAAATGGAATTTTTCCATTTATTAGGTCCACTGAGTCATCAGAACTTTTTTCTCAGTGACCATTAAGGGAAATGGCTTATTATTTCTTATCTAGTACATACTGAGTAACAGATAGAGTCATCAAGAAACAAGAAGGAAAACCTTGCTATTCTCTATTCTATAGCTGTTTCAAAGTAATTGCCTAAACTGATAAATGAATTAAAGAAATTGATTTATTATCCATTTAATAATGAAAGGAAATTATAATGAAGACAAAAATGGAGGCTAGTTTAAAGATTGGTTTCTTGACATTTTGAGGTAGGGAAGACAGAGAGCTATTCTCTATTTGCTTTTACATTGTTATCTCTTACTTTACATAGAGAAAAAATAAAAAGAACACATTAAATTTTACATGGAAAGATGAAGTGCTGAAGATTTTATTGCTTAGACAAGAATATGAATTTAAAGATATCTCAGTGCTTGCTTTGGCAGCACATATACTAAAATTGGAATGATAAAGAGATTAACATGTCCCCTGAGCAAAGATGACATGCAAATTTGTGAAATGTTCCCCATTTTTAATAATAATACCTAAATTAATTTTCTTTTTCAGAGACATATCAGTCAAACTACAAAAAATATTTTTAGAATCTAAAAAATAATATCAAAATCCATCTGGAAGAACAAAAGGTCCAGAATATCAAGGGAATTAATAAAAGGAAATGCTAGAGAAGGTGGCCTACTTGTATCAGATCTTAACTTGTATTATAAAGCAGCAATCAGGGGATTGGAGCCAAGATGGTGGAGTAGTAACAGCACTTCCACAGCACTCCAGTCCACAACACTTCAAAATTATGTAAAAGGTGACTCTGAACAACCTCTGGAGCTCTGGCACCCACCAATGACACAGAGAAGATAACCTCCCACTGAGGACAGTCCAGCAGCCCACACAGCACTCTGGCAGCCAAGCCCAGGACTGCTTGAGTCAGAGGTTTTTGCCCGAGGGCAGCCTGAGTAGCAGCAAGGTGGAGGGACCCAGAACACCAGCAGCTATGGCTTTCCCAGAATTAGCAACACATAGATGACTAGGACAAAGTGAGAGGTTAGTGCCCTATGGACTTTGAGACCAGTATTTTGGAGCATGTCAGCTTCTTCCCCTGGGAGGCTGAAGTAGCTGAGGAGCCACAGCACAGCCACCATTTGGCAGCTTCAGTTGCAGTTTCAGGTCCTGGGCCTGCAGACTGTAGTGGGATCCGGTGATCAGTCTGGGGGGTAATGGCTCTTGCTTTAACCTCCCTGGATCTCGATTGCAGTCTGGGGTGGAAGTCTTGGGGTGTGTTTCCAGCTTGCCAGTGTATGTGGGGGCTTCAGGAAGGGCACCCAACTAAAACCTCAGGCAGTTTAGAAGACCCCAATGTTTGGAAGGAAGCTCCCCTGGCTGGTAGCAGAGTCCTACTGTGGCAACAAGCACAAAAGTCAAGTAATTAAGTGGTAACATGCCTAGGCAAAGGAAACAAAATAAACAGAAAAATGCAACATTAGACTCCTATTTTGGGGGCAAAGAGGATCAAAGAATGGAACAGGAGGAAGACTGTGAGGTCGGAAATCCTACTCCAAAAGCTCCAAATGAAAATTCGAGCAGGTTACAGGCCATAGAGGACCTTAAGAAGGATTTTAAAAACCAAATAAGAGAAGTGGAGGAAAAATTGGGAAGAGAAATGAGAAGGATTCAGGAAAAGTATGAAATGAGAGTCAACAGCCTGAATGAGGAAAATAACACTTTAAAAAATAGACTAACTCAAATGGCAAAAGAGGCTCAAAAAGGCAATGAGGAAAAGAATGCCTTAAAAAGCTGACTTTCCCAGATGGAAAAAGAATCTCAAAAACTCACTGAGGAGAATCATTCCTTCAGAATTAGACTGGAGCAAATGGAAGCTAGTGACTTTATGAGAAATCAAGATGCTGTAAAACAGACACAAGCAATTGAAAAAATAGAAGGAAATGTGAAATATCTCACAGGAAAAACCACTGACCTGGAAAATAGATCCAGGAGAGAGAATTTAAAAATTATTGGACTACCTGAAAGGCATGATCAAAGAAAGAACCTAGAAATCATCCTTCAAGAAATTCTCAAGGAAGATTGCCCTGATGATTTAGACCCAGAGGGTGAAATAGAGGTTGAAAGAATCCACTGATCACCTCCTGAAAAATATCCCAAAAAGAAAACTCCTAGGAAAATTATAGTTAGGTTCCAGAATCCCCAGATCAAGGAGAAAATACTATAAGCATCCAGGAAGAAACAGTTTCAATATTGTGGAAACAAAATCAGAAGAGCACAGGACCTGGCAGCTTCTACATTGAGGGATAAAAGGGCATAAAATATGTTATTCTTCTGGGCAAAGGATCTGGAATTAAAACTAAGAGTCACTTACCCAGCAAAACTGAGTATTTTGTTTCAGGGGAAAATATGGTCATTAAGTGGAATAGAGGACTTTCAAGCATTCTTGAGGAAAAAAAAAAATCAGAGTTGAATAGAAAATTTGACATTCAGATGCAAGAAGGAAGAGATACTTGAGAAGGTAAACAGTTAAAAGAAATCAAAAGGAACTTATCAAAGTTGAACTTTTTTATATTCCTACATGGAAAAACAATAACTGTGACTGCTGAAAACTTTCTCAGTATGAAAATAATTGAAGAAGGGTAAATGGGCATATGAATATGTATGTGAATGTGTGTATATATGTTTACAGGTATACATGGATAGAGGGCACAGGGCGAATTTGGTGGGAAGGGATGATACTTAATGAGTGAAATTAAGAGGTGAGAGAAGAATGTGGCAAGAGGTGATGGGGCAAGACAGGGTGTGGTAAACTATCTCATGTAGAAGAGGCAAGGGGAAATATTTGCAGGACAGAGGAAGAACAGGAAGGCAAAAAGTCAAAACTATATTCTCATTGAATTTGGCTCAGGGAGAGAATGACATACATACTAGATGGGATTTCTCACCCTGCTGGAGAGTAGGGGGGAGGGGGATGAGAGGGGGAATAATGGAGGGGAGAGCATGCTGTGGGGTGGGGAGGTTGGAGCCACCCACTTTTGAAGAGGGACAGGATCAAAGTAGGGAATAGACCAGGTGGGGGTTTGGATGGGTGGGAGGGAAATATAGCCAGTCTTTAACAATATATCTACTATGGTAATGTTTTGCATAGCTATACATGTACAACAAATACTGAATTGCTTATCTTCCCAGAGGTTGTGGGTGACAGTGGAGGAAGGGAATGGATCTGGAATTCAAAATTTTAAAATTAAGTGATTCAAATATATATATATATATATATATATATATATGTATATATGTATATATATATATATAAATACTAATATTAATACTATTTTGTATATAATTGGGAATAAGATATACAGGCATTGGGGCAAAGAGATTCACCTTACCCTACTGAAAAAGTTGAAGGGGGATGGGAGAAGATATGGGAGAGTGCAGACAGGGCAAGGCGATATCCTGTGGAACTGCTATTCTTGGGTGGGGGATAGGGGAAAAAATTGTAACTCAAAATCTGGTGGAAATGAATGATGTAAACCAGAAGTTAATAAAACATTTGGGAAAAAATTAAAAAAAAATAAAGCAACAATCCTCAAAACCACTTGGTACTGGCTAAGAAATAGAGGGTTTGGGCAGTGGAATAAGTTATATACACAAGACATAGTAGTCAAAGATTATAGCTATCTAGTGTTTGATAAACTGAAAGACCCCTCCTTCTGTGATACGAACTCACTGTATGTCAAAAAGTGCTGAGAAAACTGAAAAGTTGTATTGCAGAAATGGGGAATAAACCAACTTCTGACACCATATACCAGAATAAAGTCCAAATTGGTACACAATTTAGATATAAAAACTGATATTATAAGTAAATTAGGGGAGCAAGGAATAGTTTATCTGTCAGATTTATGCAGAATGGAGTATGACCAGACAAAAGATAGAGAACATTATAAGATGGAAAATGAATTTTTGATTTTATTAAATTGAAAAGTTTTTACACAGACAAAACCAATGTGACCAAGATTAGGAGGGAAAGATGAAATTGGAAAAGAATTTTTTCTAGCCTATCTGACAAAGGGCTCATTTCTAAAATGGGTAAGCAACTGAGTTAAATTTACAAGAATATAAGTCATTCCACATTTGATAAATGGTAAAAGGATATGAAGAGGCAATTATCAGAGGAAGAAATCAAAGCTATCTATAGTCTTATGAAAACATGATTTAAATCAGTATTGATTAGAGAGATACAAATTAAAATAACTCTGAGGTACTACATCACACCTATCAGTTTGGCTAGTATTGCAAAACAGGAAAATGTTAAATGTTGGAAAGGATGTGGGAAATTTGGAACAGTAATTTATTGTTGGTAGAAATCTAAGCTGATCCAACCATTCTGGAGAGCTATTTGGAACTGTGCCCAAAGGGCTATAAATTTTTTCATACACTCTGATCCAGCAATACAACTTCCAAGGTATTGAGATCATAGAAATGGGAAAAAGACCCAAATGTACAAAAACATTGATAGCTGTTTTTGTGGTGACCAAAATCTGTTAATCGAGGGGATACCATCAATTAGGAAATGGCTAAACAAGTTGTGGCATATGAACATAATGGAATACTAAACAGGGCCAGTTAGGGGACACAGTGAATAGAGCACCAGCCCTAGAGTCAGAAGGACTTCAAATCCAGCTTCAGACGACTTGCCACACTTACTAGCTTGGGCAAGTCATTTAACCCCAACTGCCTTGCCTTCCCCCCTCCAAAAAAAAAAGTGATGAACAGGGAGATTTCAAAGAAACCTTGAAAGACTTATATGAACTGATGCTGAGTGAAATGAGCAGAACCAGGAGAACATTGCACACAGTAGCAGCCACAGTATATAAGGATTGACTTTGACAGACTTAGCCTTTCTCAGCAATGCAAGGATCCAAAAAAGTTCCAAAGGATGCATGATAGAAAATACCAGCCACATCCAGAGAATGAACTATGGAGTTGGAGTACAGAACAAAATAGACTATTTTCTTTTTTGTTTTGTTCTATTTTTGTTTTTCTTTCTCACAGTCTTTCCTATTCATTATAATTCTTCTATGCAACATGACAAATGTGAAAATATGTTTGATAGGAATGCATGTGTAGAGCATATATCAGATTGCAAGCGATTTTGGGCACAGAGGGCAAAGGTAGGGGGAGAAAATTTAAAGCTTATTGAAGTGAATGTTGAAAACTAAAAATAAATAATTTAATAAAATAAGAGACAGAAAGGACTGAAAAATGACTGAAAAAAATTCTCAAAGGACCCAACTGTGTCAACTGACACTGATTGTTTTCAATAATTCATAAGGCAATGAAAATAGAATCAGGATGAATTTCATTTCAAAATATAAATTATATTAATTTTTGTGTCAATTTACATGCATGATCTTTCTAGTGTTAATAAGACCTCATAAACTAACCTGTGTTTCCTTTTCAACTTGCCAAGAAACCAATTGGGAGAACTTTATTCATTCTCTATTAGTTCAGTTGAACCTTGAGTACTGGTATAGATGGCTAAATTAAGTATTTGGTGGAATGTTATTCTACAATTCTGTTTAGATATTTTTGAGGAAAAGTTCGAGTAATTATCTCTGTTTTACACGTTTTCACTTTAATGTAATTTTTACAATTTTTCAGAACAAAATTTCTTAAAGAAATTAATATTTACCTTTGATAAAAGCAATGTAATCATTCACACTAGTATAGTATTATAGTATAACATGCACTCCAATGGATCTGAGAGCTCATCTACATGGGCACTTATTTCAGCACAATACTTCTTTTTCCTGTACTATATGAGCCAAATAGGATCTCCAAATAAACTCTATCTCCTTTCTCCATACCTAGACTATATTATCTCCTTACTTCTTCTTAGAATGACAATCTTCCTTCAAAACTCAGCTCACAAACTACCTTCTTCATGATGCCATGTGTGATCCTCCAGGTTCCATTCCCTTCAAAATAATTTGCTTTAATTATATTTTCTGATTATTTATATACATGCATAATATGTATATATATGCTTACATATATAATACATGATAACTATAGGAATAATTCTAAAATTAAAAATTTTAATGGTGAGAATTTTCAAATCCCATTGATATTATAAGCATTATTATCATTGTGAACCACAAAATTTCTTGTTACATTTACTTGTCACATATACTTATGTGTGTTTTCATATTTGTGTGTATAAACAAATGATAAATCATTTATTTTTTATCCGGGAGACAATGTTGAGTATATAAAACAGAAGTGATTTATTTTTTTTATTTCTTAGCACCTAGGACAGTGCTTGGAACATAGTAGACCATTTAAAATGATAAACAGTACAACTAGCAAACCATTTATATCTAATCATCTAATATGATGCTTGTCCATAAGTTTGCCACAATAAATCTACCCAATATGCTGGGGAATCGTCCTCAATTTCCCTGTGTTACTATTATGTCAAGTAGTATAGCATAGCAAACAAATATATATGTAGATGTTATGTATATATATACATATATATATACACAAATGTACACTCACTGTGTGTGTTTATGTATGCATGTATATAAACATATATGCATATGTATACCTGTACTTATATAGTAGGCAATGCACAAAGATTAAAAGTTAATTTCCAGAGAATCACTTAAGGATGAAATTTAAACATTCATTTTGCTGAAGGAAATATATACTAGAAAATCCCTCTCTATGTGTCTCTACTGCACACATAGATCATGTACTACCTATATAACTCATCTAGGCACTTACATTATACTGCTTTGCTGTTTTATGTGGTTAAGTAATCTATATCTAATGGGGCTATAAGTTCTTTGAGTTCAAGGACAACTTATTATACTTTTTGTAATCTCCACATCTCCAACCACAGTTCCAATTCTGGATAAATGTTTGGTAATGAATTGGATTAAAATAAAGCTTTCAAACTTATTTTATAAAAAAAAGACCTCACATAGACATTTAACTGAGGTGTAATTGCCTTGGAAAATGTGGCATCATTTGCGAAAACAGCAACTTTGGAAATGTTTTGCAACTACAGCAGCTGTAGCCATGGCAGGAGGTGTATTATAGTAATTACATTGATGCATTGACTAGTAGTGATAGTTCTTGAGTCATATGGGTGATTGGTCACATCACCTGCCCAGGCCATCTGCACAATGATGGGGGCCATAGAAGCTACAGACCTACTAATAGCAAATAGGATTTTGCCAATAACAGCACTTTGAGTTGATCTTTTAGACTCAGGGTACTTGCAGAATATAAGAATCTAAAAGCTTTTGGCTTCAGAAAAACCTGCTGTCTTCCTCTCTGTGTCACTCTTAAGCTTCATTGTTCCCTCTTGAGCATTCATGAGTAATTCTTTGACTTTTAAACAGCTTCACGTGGAAGAGAATTATACTCACAATTCTTAATCAGGGGAAAACATTTTTTGCTATGATTGCAGAGGTGGTACGAATAGGGCAGAGAAGAAACTCATAAGCCAATGCTCCCAAATAGCAAGTCCCAAAGCATGTGGTGAATAGATTTAGAAAAGACAATTTTTGATTTACAAAAATCAGCTATTATATTGATGAACTCTGGGAAGTCTGTTATGGCTTCTCTTTCCTTTCTCTGTTCCTTTGTTTAGGTTTTAGGTAAATTAAGTGTCAGGTGCTGACCAAGACATGAGGAGAGTACTTGGAGGCTTGGTTCATTATAAATTTTGTGCAGGGAGGCGGGGGAAGAAAGATTATGAAATATCTGATGCATGAATAAGCAGAAGAGGAATAATCCTCTGCAGAAGATGTTTGCTCACTATAGGAATAATTGCAAAATTAAAGTTTTAAATGGTAATAATTTTCAAATTCCAATGCTATTAGGCACATTATTATTATTATGAAGCACAAAGTTTTTTGTTACATATATTTATCACATATACTTATGTGTCTTTTCATATTTATGTGTATAAACAAATGATAAATAATTTGTCTTTTATCTGAGAGATAATGTCTGTGGTACCATTAAAAAAAAAGTCACTCAAATTTAATGAATTAAATCCTGAATTTAATTTTCTGTGGTAGAGGCTCCATTAGATTACTTGCTTAAAAAAATAGTCTGAAAAAAAGCCAGAATCATAATGCTAAACCCCAGGTGAAGACAGGAGGATGGGAATGGACTGTCCCACTGGTAAAATATTTTTGCTGTCCTGATGACTTTGTTATAAAAAAATTATAAACCTCTAATTCTGTGATTTTTTATTGTTGTTCAGTCTAACACTGCAGACAAAGACATCAGACAATTAGCCTTTTTGAATATTAATAAGACTACCTATATGACCTAATATCAACTATCAAAGATCATGAAATGTCCCAGACTGAATTATCCAACATACAAACAGGAGCACTGGCTTATTTCCAAGTTACAAGAAGTCACAGAGAAATCATTATCATGAAACAGTTTCTGGTATGGTTTAATCCCAATTCTGAAACTGTGCAGTGGAGTCTGCTATTTTCTTCTCCCTTTCTCCTTACCTATATAGAATATTTTATTGGTAAATGATTATGATATAAAATAATATATTATGGGGTAATAAGAGTATATGACTAAGAGCTGGAAAGAAATTTAATATTCTGTATTTCAAAGATGGGAAAGCTGAGTCCTAGAGACTCAGAGTGAATTTGACCAAGATCATACAGACAGCAAAGGACCTCAGTAGAAGACCACCATGTACCTTGACTTTAAATTTGTTTTTTTTTTTTACTAGAAGAGTAAAGAAAGATTTAGAAATTTCTATACCTTTCTGCTTTTTGAGAACAATGATCTTAAACTTTATGGAAGAGGAAAAAGTGAAAAATCTGGGAAGGGAGTTTAGAGTGAAATGTGATGAAAGAAAGCTGTATAAGATTAGAGCAATATCAATGTAGGAGACAGGCATTGACATTTTTCATGCATAAATATCAATATACATTATAACCATCTGAATGATCTTACAAATGAGTTTGGACACTGATATCCATAAATTGCCATGGTGATATTGTTATGGTAACTATGCATGATCATTAGATCTCCCATTCCAGTCTTTTCTAGGACTATATATTAATGCATGTGTTGGAAGCCTGCCACACTTTATCTACTATTGAAACAATGACTTTCACTCATGATATTCTATTTTTTGAGCATGTGGTTTCTCTAAGGGCTTCTTTATATTGGCCTAATGTAGTCATGTAAGACTTATAAAACAGGTAGAAACAGCTCGTCCAAGGCACTCTCCCCTCAGATCACCTCCAAACTATGTAAAAGGGGACTCTGAACAACTTCTGGAGCCCCAGCACCCACATAACGACAGAGAGAAGCTAACCTCTTGCTGAGGGCAGCCCAGCAGCCCTGAGGGAAGGACTAGTGCAGTGCTCTGGGAGCCAGCAGCACAGCACAGCACATGGAGACCCGAGCCCAGGTCCACCTGAGCTGCGGTTTTAGCCCCAGGGAGGCCGGGCCAGCAGCCGGCTGGAGGGACCCCAGAACACCAGCAGTGGTGGCGATTCCAGAATTGTCAACACAGACATGCCTAGGAAAAAGTGAGAGGTTAGTGCCCTACGGACATTGCGACCAGTATTTGGGGAAAGCATTGGCTTACTTCCCTGGGGGCTAGAAGCCTCTGAGGAGAAACGCCATTTAGTAGATTTCAGTGGCAGCTCCAGCTCCTGGCCTGCAAACTGTAGGGAGATCCAGCAATCAGTCGGGGGGGGGGGGGAGGGTGTAATTGCTCTTGCTTTAACCTCCCTGGATCTGGATTGAGGTCTAGGTTGGAGGTCATGGGGTGGGTATCCAGCTTGCCAGAAACTGAAGTTGTCCCCCCATACATTTGGGATGGAAGCTCCCCTGTCTGCTGGCAGAGTCCTACTGTGGAAACAAGCCCAAAAGTCAAGTAATTAAGTGGCAACATGCCAAGGCAAAGGAAACAAAATAAACAGAAAAATGCAACATTAGACTCCTATTTTGGGGGCAAAGAGGATGGAAGCATAGAACAGGAGGAGGACTGTGAAGTCAGAAATCCTGCTGCAACAGCCCCAAAGGAAAACATGAGTGGGTTACAGGCCATAGAGGACCTTAAGAAGAACTTTAAAAATCAAATAAGAGAAGTAGAGGAAAAATTGGGAAGAGAAATGGGAAGGATGCAGGAAAAGTATGAAATGAGAGTCAACAGCCTGACTGAGGAAAACAACACCTTAAAAAAATAGACTAACTCAAATGGCAAAGGAGGCCCAAAAGGGCAATGAGGAGAAGAATGCCTTAAAAAGCCAAATTTGCCAGATGGAAAAAGAATCTCAAAAGCTCACTGAGGAGATTCATTCCTTCAGAGTTAGACTGGAGTAAATGGAAGCTAATGACTTTATGAGAAATCAAGATGCTGTTAAGCAGATCCAAACAAATGAAAGATTAGAAGGCAGTGTGAAATATCTCATGGGAAAAACCACTGACCTGGAAAATAGATCCAGGAGAGACAATTTAAAAATTATTGGACTACATGAAAGCCATGATCAAAGAAAGAACCTAGAAATCACCCTTCAAGAAATTCTCAAGGAAAATTGCCCTGATGTTTTAGACCCAGAGGGCAAAATAGATTTGAAAGAGTACACAGATCACCTCCTGAAAAAGACACCAAAAAGAAAACTCCCAGGAATATTATAGCCAGGTTCCAGAATCCCCAGATCAAGGAGAAAATACTACAAGCAGCCAGGAAGAAACAATTTCAATATTGTGGAAACACAATCAGAATAGCACAGGACCTGGCAGCTTCTAAACTGAGGGATTGAAGGGCATGGAATATGATATTCCAGAGGGCAAAAGAGTTGGGACTGAACCCAAGGGTCACCTACCCAGCAAAACTGAGTATTTTGTTTCAGGGGAAAATATGGTCATTCAGTGGAATAGAGGACTTTCAAGCATTCTTGAGGAAAAATCCAGAGCTGAATAGAAAATTTGAGATACAGACACAAGAAGCAAGAGATTCCTGAGAAGGTAATCAAGGAAAAGAAATCAAAAGGAACTTATCAAAGTTGACCTATTTATATTCCTACATGGAAAAACAATAACTGTGACTGATGAAACCTCTCTCAGTATGAAAATAATGGAAGAAGGGTGTATGGTCATTTGAATACATATGTGAATGTGTGAGTATATGTTTACAGTTATACATGAATAGAGGGTATAGGTTGAATTTGTTGGGAAGGGATGATATTTAAGGGGTGAATTATGATATAAGAGAGGAAAGTGGCAAGAGGAGATGGGGAGAGACAGGGTAGGGTAAACTATCTCATGTAGAAGAAGCAAGGGGAAGTGGCTGCAGGGGAGGGGAAGAATAGGAAGGCAAAAAGGCCAAACCACATTCCCATTGAATTTGGTTCAGGGAGAGAATGACATACATACTAAATGGGATATCTCAACCTTCAGCAGACTAGAGAGAAGGGGGATGAGAGGAGGAATGATGGATGGGAGGGCATTCTTGGGGGGAGGGGAGGTTGGAAGTACCCACTGTAGAAGAGGGACAGGATCAAGTAGGGAATGGACCAGGTGACGAGTGGGATGGGTGGGAGGGAATTATAAGCAGCCTTGTACAATATATCTAAAATGGTAATATTTTGCATAGCTAGACATGTACAACATATACTGAATTACTTATCTTCCCAGAGGGATTTGGTGACAAGGGAGGAAGGGAATACATCTGAAATTCGAGGTCTTAAAATTAAATGTTTCAAATATATATATAAATACTATTATTAATACTATTTTGCTTGTAATTGGGAGATAAGATGTACAGGCATTGGGCACAGAGATTCACCTTGCTCTAATGGTAAAGTCGAAGGGGGTATGGGAGAAGATATGGGAGAGAGCAGATTTGAGGAAGTGATATCTTGAGGGACTGTTATTCTGGGATGGTGGATAGGGGAAAAATGGGGGGAAAAATTGTAACTCAAAATCTGGCAGAAATGAATGATACAAAACAGAATTTAATAAAATATTTGTTTAAAAAATAGTTATAAAAAATAAAACTGTCGTTTTCTGCCTTTGTGTGTCTAGAAATGGCCTCACCCCAGAACAATCTGGTCTCTAATCTCTGAAAGAGGGGATTCCTTCTCTTCCCTATCTATTTCTTTTCATTAAATAATACAGTAAACAGTATGGGATTTGTTGACCAGCAAGCTTTTTTTCCCTTTTTTTGAAGACTGGGGGCAAGCAAATCCAAAGCAGAGCTGAGGGTGACTATTGGAAGTAGTGGCAGTTTCCAGACCTCTCCGGCCACAGACGCGAAAAACAACTTAGAAGTTCACCAGGAAAGGTCTGTCCTACCTAGGTGAGAGTGGAGTAAAGCCCAGTGTAGGACTTGCCAACACAGCTTTGGTGTCAGCAAATCAGGAGCAGGTTTTGGGAGTGATTGAACAAGCTGTAGCAGTAGAAATGGCAACATTTGCTTCCTGAGTTTTCAGCCCACAAATGGTAAGGGGATAAAAAACAAACAAAAACAAACAAACAAACAAAACTAGTCAAAAGGAAATCACAGGGGTCTTTTACTAGCTGTGACTCTATTGCTTTGTCCATACTCTCATGTAGCTCACAGTCCTGGATGGCAGTCAAGGGCAAGGAAGAACACTGGAATAGCAGATCTTGCAGTCAAAGTTTGTGGCGGGAGCCTCCTCTCAGTCATAGGTCAGAGAAGAATGTTTTTGGTCACTTAAAAACCAGAGTACAGGCCAGGAGAGTATTAACACCTCTCCTTAGGATCATATAACCTTGGAATAACTGAAAACTTACAGGCCCTTAGATGTATCTCTGAAAATAATTGCACAAAACTCCTGAAACTTGGAACAGTGTACCCTCTACCCTGGAAGAAGAGCCCTATTTTAACAAAGAGTTAAAAAGTCAAATAATAGGCTGGGAATACGAGCAAACAGTAGGGGAAGAATATCTTGACAATAGAAGGCTGCTATGGTGACAAGGAAGATTAAAAGACACATTCAGAAGACAACAAAACCAAAGCTCCTCTATCCAAAATCTCCAAGAAAAATATTTAATGGTCTCAGGCCATGGAGGAGCTCAAGAGGGATTTTGAAAATCAAGTAAGAGAAGTAGCGAAAAAAGTAAGAAGAGAAATGAAAGTGATGCAAGAAAATCATGAGAAAAGAGTTAAGAGCTTGGTAAAGGAGACACACACACACACACACACACACACACAAGTGAGGAAAATTCCACCTTAAACAACAGATGGGGCCAAATGGTAAAACAGGTACAAAAAGTCAATGAGGCTTAAAAAGCACAATTAGTCACAAAAAAAGCAGGTCCAAAAGAGAAGAAAGAGTGAAACCAACAGAGAGAGCAATGAAGAGAGGTGGCTGTGGAATGCTTCACACTGCCTCCTGTTACTGAGCCTCAGCCACTGTCTGTAACTCGGGGACCTCAGGCTCCACTGGCCAGGGCTCTGCTTTGGAGAAGTTCATTTCCAGGAAGTGCCTCTGGAGGTGCCGTACCCACTCCTCCTGGATGGAGATGGTACCCTGGAACTCCACTTGGCAGAACCTGAATTTCAGAGTGTAGATGTAGCACACAAACTTCACCAAAGACATCTGGGGAGGCCGGGGGACCAGTGAGGGGACAGGCCTTACTCTGGGAGGTGGCTGTCAAACTTCCTCCAGGTTGTGCTGAAAGTCACTGGCTTCCTTACCCTGAGAAGGGGTTGTATCCAGAGGGCTTGTCTGCGCTAAACTTATTTATATTCTGTCACTGGTGTTCCTCTGCTTTCACCAAAGCCAGAGGTCAGGATGCCAGGGGATGCTCCCCACCATCTCCAATCTGGCCAGCTTCCCCAGGTCCTAGCTCACCCACTAGGTTCTTGTTCACCAGGGTGAGGCTGTTGGGAGCGAAGGTGAGGGGCATTCATTTGTTCCCATCTTGCCTATGGCCTGAGTTACAGAACTTCTTGGTGAAGGGCTGGCCACCCTGGATATACCTTCAGTAAGCCCCCCACTTCTGGGGTCTGTGCTTGATCCACTCAGTGTCTCAATTGGGGAACCATTCACACACCATTCTGTCACCCCAAACTGTTGCAAGTGAGCCCGAGTGTGACTAGTCAGTGCCTTCCGATTCTCAAAATAGAGGCCACAGAGCTCACAACAGGCCTTGCTGGAAGTGTGTGAGCTTTTGTCATGAATGGTGTTGGTCTTGAAGGGCAGCTCTGTCTATATATAGGTTTTAGGCTTCATTTCCTCAGAGAGAAGTCAGTCTTCGGGCAGTGGCTGCTTTGCTGCCATGGGGGTGAGGAAACCAGTAGATGGCTTGGTGGCAAGAGGTGAGAGGTTCATCTCCCCAGGGATGATGGCAGGGCCAGGCCCTGGCTTGCTGGGATGAACAGCCCATGTTGTCAGAGACAGGGTCTGAAGCACCTTCCCAGGGATTTGGGCCCATCCTCATGGAGGGGTGAGGGCAGTTCTCCCACAGCAGGTTCCTACTTAATGAGACATGGTTTGGCCTTCTTCAGGATCTCACTCTCGAAGAGTGTCAATGGGTGAACTGACCACTCTATCACCCCCATCTGCTGCAGGTGGGAGCATGCATGGCTTGACAGGGCTTTTCGGTTCTCAAAGAACTCACCACAAAACTCACAACGGATATCCCTGACTGGCTCTGGGCCTGGTGAGAGATTGAGAGGAGACAGCTCCACATCTGAGACCCAGAATATGCTGGCAGAGAGATGTTGCTTCCCCCAAGGCTAGCTTCACCGGACACCCTCAGTTTGGGCTTCTTGGCGGGCAGAGGGGAGAGCAGTGAAAGAACCGTGACAAGGCCAGACCGCCCAGGCTCTGCCAGCACCTCCTGCTCTGTTGGGAGGCGGCTCTGGAAGCCGTTTTGGTCTTGATAAGCTCCTGAAGCAAGTCTATGGGGGATCTTTTGGCATCTGGGTGGCTCCCCCCCAGGTGACGCAGGTGGGCTCTGGCTTGACTGGACAGGCCATTTCTGGTCTCAAACCAGGCCACACAAAACTGGCAAACAAGCTCTCTGCCCGAATCATTATCTAAAGTGAGGTTCAGGGTCCCCTCATCCTCTGATTGAGGCCACTGCACCTTCGGGGAGCCAAGACAGGGGACTCAGGGGCAGCTTGGGGCTCTTGTCCTCAGGGTTCTTGGGTGTGGGAGACCCCGACTAGGCAGGCAGCACCTTCTTGAGGAGAGGGGAGCCTGGTGGATGGGAAATGCCCTTAGATGAAAAGCCAGGGGGTGACTTGATGGCCTTGTTGAGGGGGGTAACAGGTCAGCAGGCCTGCTCGGAGAGAGGCAGCAGCTGCCTCCTTCGGGGAGCTGGATTTCCTGTCCAGCCATGGGGGCAAGGGGCTGCTGTCAGGTTTTCTTTTCTGTTTCATCAGCTCTTAGAGCAGGTCGATGGGGGCTCCGATACTTTCAGACTCAGCCACACCTAGCTGCCGCATGTGGGATCGGGCATGGCTGGAAAGGCCTTTTCGGGTCTCAAAACAAGCACCACAGAACTCACTTGTTGTCAGATTCTGAGCCTTGAGATCCAGGGGGTTCTTGTTTGCTCCCATGGGGGTTCTCTGGAGACATCTTGTTACCCTACCTGCTGGTGATCTGCTCTAGCTGCCAAGGTGGAAGAGCACTCTTTTTTGGGAGTGGGGATGAAGCCAGGTCCACAGCCACCATCTCTTCTTCCTCAGAGGCCAGAACCAGTGCCGTCCCCGGGTTTTCGTGGGCCTACTTCTGCTCCAGCTCTGCCCTGGCTCAGGCCTATCCTTCTGTGGTGGCCATGGCTGCGGCAACAGTGGTGGTGGGAAGGGGGACAGTACAGGGAGAGGGAAGGTGGAGGTCCCCCCATGGGCGCTCGATACCGCCTCCCCCCCACCTGCGGCCCCCTTTTCAAGTATTATTGATGGAAAAACCAGAGCTGAAGAGAAATTTTGACATTCAGATACAAGAAGCAAGAGAAGCATGAGAAAGTAAACAGGGAAAAGAAATCATAAGGATCAAGGAACTTATCAGAGTTGAACTATTTACATTCCAAATAGAAAAATGGTAATTGGAACTGATAAAACTTTTCTCAGTATGAAAATAATTGAAGGGAATATATATAATATATAAATATTAAATATAAATATAATATTTATATATTTATGTAATATAATTATATATAAATTAACTTATATATATAAATAGGAGGGTGTATGGGTGTATGAATACATATGTGAATGTTTGTATATATGTTTACAGGTATACACAAAGGGCACAGGACCACTTTAATAGTAGGGGATGATGCTTAAAAGGTGAAATTAAGAGGTGAGAGAGGAATATAATGAGAGGAGATGGGGAGAGAAAGAATGGGGTAAACTATCCCATATAGAAGAGGTAAGAGAAAATGGTTACAATGTAGAGGAAGAATAGGAAGGCAAAAGGGAATGGGTCAACCTTATTCTCATTGAATTTGGCTCAGGGAGGGAATGACATACACACTAAATAGGATATCTCATTCTCCAGTAGAGTAGGGGGGGAAGGGATGAGGGGGGGATGATGGAAGGGAGGGCAGGCTGGGGGGAGGGAAGTTGGAAACACCCACTTTTATAAAGGGACAGGATCAAAGTAGAGAAAAGAACAAGTGGGAGGTGGGATAGGAGGGAGGGAAATATTAGTCAGTCTTTTACAATATTTCTACTATGGTAATGTTTTGCATAGCTACTCATGTACAACCTATATTGATTTGCTTATCTTCCCATTAAGGATGGGTGACAAGGGAGGAAGGGAATGAATCTGTCATTCAAAGTTTTAAAATCAAATGTTTAAATATATATATATATATGCATATTTACATATATATGTACTGTTATTAATACTATTTTTCATGTAATTGGGAAATAAGATATATGGGCACTAGGGCATAGAGATCCACCATGCCCTACTGGAAAAATCTAAGGTGGTATGGGAGAAGATATGTAAGGGGGCAAATTGGAGGGGATTTCCTGTGGGACTGCTATTTTGGAATGGAGGGTAGGGGAAAAACAGGGAGAAATTTTGTAATTTAAAATCTGGAGGAAATAAATGATGTAAACCAGAAGTTAATAAAGCATTTAAAAAAATGAAAAGAAAAACAAACAAAAATCTTGAGAACCTATAGTGTAGTGCATAGAGAACTGGCCATTTAGTTAAGAAGACCTTCATTTAAGTCCCTCCTCTGACACTTAGCTATGTGACCCTCCTAAGTATCCCAGATAACTATCAACAATTAAACACTCTATGGCCAATCATCTATCACATAGTAGTATTTTCTTCCTCCTCTATGCTGTCATTGTACTTTGCTTCATAGCATTATCTCTTAAAGATCATTATTCTACCTTGTATTGTATTTTTCTAAAAATAGGTTTTCTATTATTAGAAGGTTTTAGAGACATGTTTTAGGAATAAATAGTTGCTTAGGGGACGAAGTACTGGGACTGGAGTCAGGAAAACCAATGTTCAAATCTGGTCTTAGATATTCATTAGCTGTGATACTGAGAAAATCACTTGATCTCTATTTGTCTTAATCCACTGGAGAAAGAAATAGTAAACCACTCCAGCATCTTTGCAAGAAAATGCTGTGAACAATATTAACATGCTATGGTCCTCCAGGTCACAAAAAGTCAGACACCACTGAACAAGAGAAAGTATTTGCCTTATCAATCTCCATACCACACTCAGTACCTTGCACAGCACCTTTAGCAAAGTATCTACTCAATAAATATCTGCGAATTGAAAGAGAAACCACTTTCTGATTTAATTATCAATACTTGCTGTCAGAATGATGAGTATCTCAATGCTAAATCAAATGAAATAAGGTTCTATGTCATGATCAAATAGAATTTGTTCAGGAGATGTTGTGTGCTTATTTTTCTTGACATTTTTCAGATCAATATGACAAAATACTGGGTTATGAGAGTATAGCATTCATGTGTTTTGAAAAATGTAGGAAGTTACCTCCCAAAATTAAATATAAGACTGGGGACTACCAATGTGTTACAGGAACAAGTTAAAGATGGAGATAACAAAATTACCGGTGATAAATGTATTGCTCATTTCTATAAACAACAACAATAAAAAAACAAAACAAAACAAAAAAAAACCAGTTTATTGCATTTCTCCCAAGAAATAAAATGATTTTGGGAATTGGTTGCATATTTTTTTTCCATCTCTAATCCCCTGTTAATGAAACTTTTAATTCTAAATAATTTAGAATAATGTATTTCTTCCTAGTGGTCTAAATGATAAGAAGGAAGTAGTTTATGTCTTTTTTTAAGCTTTAGGTATTTACTACAATAATCATATATGAGACAAATATCAATCCTTAGGTATCTATGAGAATGGGAATAAAGAGTGAGTCTTTGTAATTGCTAGACAAAGGTAATCCAAAAACATTACTCAAGTGAAAAGTTTAACTGTTGCTTTAGCAAATATAGGATTAATTTATCATTCAACTGCTCTAAGATAATATGGTGATTAAATAAAATGATTTTGGTTTTGGTTCAGACTTGTAATTTCATTTGAATTGTTAATTCTCAGTGAGGAAATTCTGTCTCCCAATTCAAACTGAAACTTCTATAAACTATGGTCTTAGAGTTACTCAGGAATGTTGAAAGATTCATTGAATTGCAGTGTCACAAAGCCAGCATATAAAAGACAGTACTTGAACCAATCTTCCTGACCGTGAGATCAGCTTAACTTTTTCTATGCTATATTACATATATTAATAGATTTAAAATATTTTAATGCAAAATACTCTTACTAGACTAAGAATAATTTATATAGAGAGATAGGTCCAGCTGACATTCAATCCCTCCAGTATTCATTTCATTTAAATGTATACATTGTATTCTATATTATATAATATTTTATAATTAATATCATAATGAGTCATGCATACCCTTTGTATCCTAAATTGACCCTATGAGGTGTTAGCAGTTAGTTGGAAACTTAGTTATAAAATGAATTTCAGTTTTCATTGAGTTAAATACATTCTTGAGTTAATCTTTGTTCTCCAATAAATACTAACTTCACAGTAGTTTATCCTGTAGACAGGTGGTGTTGATGAATGTCCTCAACATTGGATAATATCATTAGAGAAAATATCTTAAATGAAAAAAAATTCCTTGATAAGATTTTTTCTAGAGCTATAAAATTATTCTAGTTGTGTATAGAGAAAAATTTTCTGTGATAAAAAATTATTATAATTTGTGAAAAGAGAGATTAAGGTTATTCAGTTCAGAGAAAAATTATCAGTAGTTATATTTTATCAAAAACAAAAATCACATCAATACTTTAAGTCCAAGCTTTATTCCAGAGTGTAGATATATGGACACATAAGCTTACATTGTTCAAAATCTATAACCATAGCTTATGTATCAACATTTCTTTTATAGAATGAAAAAGAGATATAAAATGATCATAGTGAAGAGGTCAAAGGTTCCCAGAAATCACCTCAGCCAGCAAACACTTAAAGTCCTTACCAAGAAAAGCAACATTAACAACCAGGGTGAGTTGTTTATGACACAAACTTACTTATAAAACATTATCAAAGAGAAAAGTAGTATTATTTCAGAAAACAGTAAAAAAAAAATAACACAGGACAAAAGAAACTGAAAAACTTGTGAATTGCAACTAAATGAGGACATCGCATGGATATTTATAGATGAAACTTGAACAAAGACAATAAAAAGAAAATTGAACAAATTTGTCAGGAATTATTTAGCCTATTGCCCAGATCTGCAATTCAATTGGATAGTCTGTCAGACATTAAATCTTGGACAGGCCCTTCAAACAGTGACTTGTGTCTCAAACTGAAGTGGAGAAAAAAGATTAAGTTGTATTTTTTGAGGACAAATTTTGTCATGCCTTCAACAGTTCTAAGCTGCTTCCCTATACAAATAAACAAGTATCATTTTTAATGTATAAACTACGGAAGGGCAAGAACTTTCATCTTTTTATCCCTAGTGACTGATACAGTGGTTGACCCATAGTAGAAGTTTACTAAATGCTTGCTCACTGACTAAATTCGAAACTTCTGGTTAATGTGATATAACTTCATATCTCAGAGCACCATAGTTTCCAAAGAGTCAAAGTTGTGGGTCATCCAGAGGACAGAAGAGCAATATATAGTAAATATGAGCAGGATATAGTACAAGACTAATTATAGTTGTAGTACAAAGAGAGTGAGGGTCATCATGTTGGAAACCTATTGCCAGAAAAAGATGCAAGAGAATTATAGATCAAGAGACATGGGCAGCAGACAGGACAAATATAAAGTTGGACTGTCATTTCCTGCCTAATCTACAGTCTTTGGTAGGAAGAGCAGTAGTGAAATGAGGCCTTTCGCCTGACTCTGTGCCTTATATCTCACATTATACTTGTCTGCAGACTGATTTTCAACCCCCTCTGAGAAGTGGTGCCTCCCAATCAACAAGGAATGGGGTAATATCTATTCATACCCTACATATCTCAGTGATTCTGAACCCTAGTATTTCATCATTCAAAGCCCATTATTCCCCATCCCCCACAACCTGATTCCTTATTTCCATTCCTCTCAACCTTCCCATTTCAAAGTTCCAATCAAATATCATACACTGCTTATACTGTGGCCTTTGGAATTCTTGTTCCATAGGCAACAAATTTTCCTCATTATAACTATTTTCCTCTCCCATTCCCTCCATTTTCTGTTACTGAATTCTCACTTTCTCTGTTCAACTTCATGAGGCTGATGATCCTTCCTGAACACCTTTTCTGATGTTGGCTGTACTTTCCACTTATTCCTTTCAGCTCACTGGTTGAGATGGAAAAGTGAGAATGCTTTTTGCTTCCCACTGACAATTTCGGGTAACTCCCTTTAGCTCCACTATTCTGTAAATTATCCTTTGAGGATCATGAAAATTCATATTAACTATTCAATCAGTAGCCCTATAACTGTTGTCAACAGACCTCCAGATCACTCTCATTATTTCTTTAATGATTCGGATACCTCGCTCAAAATTTTTCTCTCCTCTCCAAGTCCTGCCGTTATACATACATACATACATACATACATACATACATACATACTTCAACATTATATAATACACATATGTATATGTATATTCATATACACACACACTTCTTCAAACACCCTAATTATTCTTTTCTCCAACCTACAAATTTCTGATGACCTACTCCTCCACCCAACCCCAGTCATAAACAATATGGTCACACTGTTGATCTTTCCATCACCCATACATGCACCACCTCCCTGTTCAAGAACTCCCAAATCTTTTTATCGGAACATTATCTATTGGCTTTCCTCCTCCCCCCTTTCCTTCTCTTAGCAAACCTTGCTCTTTTTCCCACATCACAACCATCAATCACTTGATCTCTTAATTCTCTATCATTCATCCTATAGTAACTGTTTCTTCTTTTCACCATCTTGACACATTGGTGAATCAGTTCAACTTTAAAGTTTAAATGTTTTTGAGTACCTAGAAACTTATTAGTCCTTAGTAATACTTCATTCGACTTTCTGAAGGTCTTTTGTCAATCCTTATCCCTTTTTTATTTTGTGAATTTGTGACATTATTATGAAAGAGCTGCTATAATTTTTTAAGAAATAATATCCCCAAAGTAGTATTTATTTAATCCACTGAATTCCAAAACACTGATTTTAGAAGTCTGGTGTTTCACATTCATTCACCTTGATTGACATGGCACTCAGTCAGAATACACAGGGACAATGGCCAAAGAGTTACCACCACCACCAACAACAGCAACAGCAACAACAATAATCATAAATAATAAATCCATGATTCCTGAAAAATGGAACCAAAAAAGTTACAATGCATTGAAAACAAGGTTTGTGCACATAATTTAAAGAGGCAAAAACAAGGCATTGGGAAAACTCACATTTGCTACAAATACCTTGTAAGCTGATGAACAGAGTCAGCTTGTTTCATGTGCATAAGCTTCATGTACCTGTTTCCCACTGACTGAGAGACAGTGTGTGTGGGGAGGGGGCAGGGTGTTAATGTATTTTTGAATGCAGGTGATATACTGCTCAACAACACACTATTTAGTGCAGCTGAAAGGGCCAAAATTTTAAGATCAATGGATACTAATTATCCTTCCAATCTCTTCCTTTCTTTGTTTCATTCCTCCCTTCCTTTCCCCAGGATTCCCAGTTCAACAGGCACATGTCCATTCAAGAGCCTCCTGTGTGTACAACACAAGTGTTATGTGTGTGTGTTTGTGTGTGTGTGTGGGGGGGGTTTGGAGTTCCTGAGGGCTCCAACCATACATCAATGTAGCAATGTCCATGAAGAAGGCTTCCTAATATTCGTGGCACGGTGGGCAGCTTTTAGTCTCTGTGAAGAAAATACAGCTATGTTTGGCATTAGCTTATTGAGGGAACATGCCAGGGGGTTTGTTGATGACAACAATGGGGATGGCTTGGGGCTAGGGGAGGGCAAGGGGCATGGAGGCCATAGAGTTGCTGGGGGCTGCTTCTCCAGCCTCTTCATTCCATTGGTTGCTCCTCCAGAGGGTGAGGCGTCTAGCAGCAGCCGCCTGAGGAGATTCCTTATAGGAATTCTCATTAAGCAAGTCCAGCTGGGTGATGGCATCACTGAAGGCCTCCTTTGCTAAGAGGCAGGCCTGCTTGGGGGCTTTCTGGATCTCATAATGGAAGACAAAGAAGTCAAGGACCAGGCCAGGCCTAGCCAGATGGAGTGAACTGCCTAAGCTCCTTGCTGATCTCGAAGGCCTTCTTGTAGGCAGTCTGGGGGACTCCACCAGGCTGCTCTTCTTCTGGCCCGTGGTCACCTCGGCCAGGTTGTGGTCATAATTGCTCTTCATCTTCAGGTAGAAGACTTCCAGTAGTTTCAGTTCTTAATGAAGAACTTGTAAAGCAGCCAGTCTTTGCAGGAGGCTTCCAGCTCCTTCTCAATCTTCTCCCAGCAGACCTTCACCTTCTCTAGCCTCTTCTCCTTGCTGTCCTGCTAGGTGCTGCTTATGACTCGACAGGATGACCACTTCGCGCCCACCTTCTTGTAGGTCACAGAGAGTAGGTTTCAGTCTTCCTCGGTGAGTGACTCATTGAGCTCTGTCACCGCCATTGCGGTGGAGGCTTTGTCTTCATAGCGCTCTGCCTGTTCTGCCAGTTGCCTGCGCTGCAGTAGTTGCTCTCCTACCGCTGCTTCCGCCTCCTGCTCCTTCAGCAGCTGCTCCTAGTCAGGCTCCGGTTGGGGCTGGGTTAGGGCTCGCTGGTTCTGCCACCTGCACTGGCGCCTCAGGAGTCTGCGGCTCTGGCTCTGCTCAGGCTCTGGCAGTTCCAGGGCTGGGGCTCTACAGGGAAGGAGTGAGCAAGGAGGAGGCAAGGGAGCAGGAGGATGAGGAGTGGGAGGTTCCCATTGCTGCTGCCTCTGAAGCCCGGCTGAGGCAGCTCCTATAATTTCTAAAGCACATATAAGTCTTGTTCCTTTTGCTTTCATGTCCTCATAGTAGTCAGTCATAGTAGAGGTATTGCTGGATCAAATGGCATGCACAAATTTGTTATGCTTTATTGGCATATTTCTAAATTGCTCTCTAAAGTGGCTGAACTAATTCGCAACCCCACCAACAGTTTATTAGTGTAGCTATTCTGATCCCTCCAGCATTTGTCAATTTTGATAGGAGGTACCTCAGAGTTTTAATTTGCACTTCTCTAATCATTAGAGATTCAGAGTATTTCTTTTTTTTTTTTAAGCAATTGGGGTTAAGTAACTTGCTCAAGGTTACACGGCTAGTCATTATTTATGTGTGGGTGCACTGCGCCACCTAGCCACCACGTTTAGGGCAATTGGGGTTAAGAAACTTGCCCAAGGTCACACCGCTAGGTTGTGTGTGTATGTGTGTGTGTGTGTGTGTGTGTGTGTATTAAGTGTCTGAGGCCGGATCTGAACTCAGGTCCTTCTGACTCCAGGGTCGGCGCTCTACTCACTGTGCCACCTAGCCACCCCCAGAGTATTTCTAATATGAATATAAATGCTAATTTCTTCTTCTGAACCTGACTTTTCATTTTCTTTGACCATTTATCAGTTGGGGAATGGCCCTTATTTTAGAAATTTGATTCAGTTTGTGAGAAATATATTTGAGAAATCAACTTTTTATCAGAGAAAATTGGTACAATTTTTTTGTCATATTACTTCATTATCCATGTCACTTTTTGCAAAATATACTTTCCCTGATTATGTTTTAGTTAGGTCAATAATTTTTTGCTTTGGGGAAGACAGATAGTGCAGTTGATAAAGCTCTGGTCCTGGAGTTAAAATATAAGTTCAAATCTGCCCTCAGATACTTTCTAGCTATGTGACTCTGGGTAAGTCATTTAACTATTTTTACCTTGATTTCACATCTGTAAAATGAACTGGAGAAATAAATGATTAATCACCCAGTATTTTTGCCAAGAAATCTCCAAATGTGGTCATGAACAGTCTGACACCAGCAAAATGACTGACCAGATAATTGTTTTTACTATGATCAGGATTACTACTTCCTATCGTTTTAAATCTCAGCTGAAGCATAATAGTTTCTGCTCTAGCCCTTTATTTTATGTGTGTGGCTTTCTCTTTCAACTGTATGTTTTGTAAAGAACAGCTTGTTGGATTCTGGTTTCTAATCCATTTGGTTATCCGCTTTCATTTTATGGATGAGCTCATCATATTCACATCCACAGTTATGATTATTGTATATTTCCTCCCATCCTATTTTCTTCTATTTACCTCTCCCCTCACTCCTTCCCCCCCTCTCTCTTCTGTTCTTCCACCCTCTCTTTTATCATCCCTCCCTCATATCTCTTATTTTCTTCCTTATTTTATTAAGATATATTTTCATTCCAAATTTTATGTATGTATGTGTATTCTGCCCTCTTTGAACCAGTTTTGATAAGAGTGAGGTTCACGCATTGCCTACCAACCACCTACCCCTATATGCTCTCTAGTATAAAAGTTCTTCCTTGCAAGACTCTTTTATGTGAGAAAATAAGCACCATTTTACTTCTCCCTTTCCCTCCTCCCAGGGCATCTGTCTTTCTTACCTAATCTTTTTTTTTTTTTTTTTTTTAGTGATCATCCCAACATAATTGACTCAAACTCATGTCCTCTATTTATTGCATACTACTTTTAATGTCCCTAATAATGAAAAAAAGTTCTTAGGAACTACATGTATCATCTTCCCATATAGAAATATAAATAGTTTAACTTTATTGGATCTCTTATGATTGCTCTTTCATGTTTAACTTTTTTATAATTCCCTTTAGTGTTATGTTTGAACGTAAACTTTTCTAAGCAGCTCCATTATTTTCTTTTTTTTTAAACAAATGCTTTATTAACTTCTGTTTTACATCATACATTTCCGCCAGATTTTGAGTTACAATCATTTTTCCCCCATTATTCCCCTACCCAACTTCCCAGAATAGCAGTCCCACAAAATATCGCTTGCTCCAATCTGCTCTCTCCCATACCTTCTCCCATACTGCCTTCGACTTTTCCATTAGAGGAAGGTGAATCTTTGTGTCCCAATGCCTGCACATCTTATCTCCCAATTATAAGCAAAAGAGTATTAATAATAGTATTTATATATATTTGAAATATTTAATGTTAAGACCTCGAATTACAGATCCATTTCCTTCCTCCCTTGTCAGCCATTCCCTCTGGGGAGATAAGTAATTCAGTATATGTTGTACATGTATAGCTATAAAAAACATTATCATAGTAGATATACTGTACAAGGCTGCTTATAACTCCCTCCCACTCATCCCACCCCTCACCTGGTCCATTCCCTACATGATCCTGTCCCTCTTCTATAGTGGGTACTTCCAACTACCCCTCCCCCAAGGATGCCCTCCCATCCATCTTCCCTCCTGTCATCCCCCTTCCCCCTATTATGCTGCAGGTTGAGATATTCCATTTAGTATGTATGTCATTCTCTCCCTGAACCAAATTCAATGAGAATGTGGTTTTGCCTTTTTTGCCTTCCTATTCTCCCCCTCATTGCAACCACTTCCCCTTGCTTCTTCTACATGAGATAGTTTACCTTACCCTGTCTCTCCCCATCTCCTCTTGCCACTTTCCTCTCTCACCTAATAATTTCATCCCTTGAGTATTCTCCCTTCCCAACAAATTCAATCTATGCCCTCTATCCATATATAACTGTAACCATATACACACACACATTCACATAGGTATTCATATGACCACACACCCTTCTTCCATTATTTTCATAGTGAGAAAGATATCATCAGTCATAGTTATTGCTTTTCCATATAGGAATGTAAATAGTTCAAATTTGATAAGTTCCTTTTGATTTCTTTTCCCTGATTACCTTCTTAGGCATCTCTTGCTTCTTGTGTCTGGAAGTCAAATTTTCTCTTCAACTCTGGTTTTTTCCTCAAGAATGCTTGAAAGTCCTCTATTCCACTGAATGACCATATTTTCCCCTGAAACAAAATACTCAGTTTTGCTGGGTAGGTGACCCTTGGGTTCATTCCCAGTTCTTTTGCCCTCTGGAATATCATATTCCATGCCCTTCGATCCCTCAGTGTAGAAGCTGCCAGGTCCTGGGCTATTCTGATTGTGTTTCCACAATATTGAAATTGTTTCTTCCTGGCTGCTTGTAGTATTTTCTCTTTGATCTGGGGATTCTGCAACCTGGCTATAATATTCCTGGGAGTTTTCTTTTGGGGATCTTTTTCAGGAGGTGTTTGGTGGATTCTTTCAAACTCTATTTTGCCCTCTGGATCTAAAACATCAGGGAAATTTTCCTTGAGAATTTCTTGAAGGGTGATTTCTAGGTTCTTTCTTTGATCATGGCTTTCAGGTAGTCTAATAATTTTAAATTGTCTCTCCTGCATCCCATAAGATATTTCACATTGTCTTCTAATCTTTCATTTGTTTGGATCTGCTTAACAGCATCTTGATTTCTCATAAAGTCATTAGCTTCCATTTGCTCCAGTCTAACTCTGAAGGAACGAATCTCCTCAGTGAACTTTTGAGATTCTTTTTCCATCTTGCAAATTCGACTTTTTAAGGCATTCTTCTCCTCATTGCCCTTTTGGGCCTCCTTTGCCATTTGAGCTAGTCTATTTTTTAAGGTGTTGTTTTCCTCAGTCAGGCTGTTGACCCTCATTTCATACTTTTCCTGCATCCTTCTTATTTCTCTTCCCAATTTTTCCTCCACTTCTCTTATTTGATTTTTAAAGTCCTTCTTAAAGTCCTCTATGGACTGCAACCCGCTCATGTTTTCCCCTTGGGCTTTTGGAGCAGGACTTCTGATCTCACAGTCCTTTTCCCGCTCTATGCCCCCCAAATAGGAGGCTAGGGTTGCATTTTTCTGTTTCTTTTGCCTTGGCATGTTGCCACTTAATTACTTGACTTTTGGGCTTGTTGCCACACTATGGATTTAAGGCCAGATAGAGGAATTTTTGTCCCGAACGTGTGGGGGGCAACTTCCATTTCTGGCAAGCTGTAAACCCACCCACGACTTCCACCCTAGATCACAATCCAGATCCATGGAGGTTAAAGCAAGAGAGATTACCCCCCAAGACTGATCGCTGGATCTCCCTACAGTTTGCAGGCCAGGAGCTGGAGGTTCCTTTGAAAACTGCAAAAAGGCATGTCTCCTCAGGGGCTTCTAGCCCCCAGGGGAGGGAGCCGATGCATTCCCCAAATACTGGTCCCAAAGTCCATAGGACACTAACCTCTTACTTTGTCCTAGGCATGTCTATGTTGATAATTCTGGAGTCACCACAGCTGCTGGTGTTCTGGGGTCTCTCTAGCCGGCTGCTGGCCCTACTGCCCTGGCGCTAAAACCTCTGCTCACGGGGACCTGGTCTCCACTCGGCTCGGCTCCCCGCTCTCAGACCACTGTACTGGTCCTTCCTGCAGGGCTGCTGGGCTGTCCTCAGCGGGAGGTTATCTTCTTTGTGTTGTTCTGTGGGTGCTGGGGCTCCAGAAGTTGTTCAGACTCCCCTTTTACATAGTTTGGGGGGAATCTGGGGGCAGAGTGGCTTGGATGAGCTGTTTCTACTCCTCCATCTGCAGCTCCATTATTTTCAGCAGAAATGTTTGAAAGTCCTTTATTTCATTAAATATCTATTTTTTTTTTTCTTGAAGGATTATACTCAATGTTTTGGTAGGTTATTCTTATCTGTAGTAATAGCTCCTTTGTGTTCTAGGATATTGTATACCAAACAATCTGTTCCTTTAAGGTGGAGGCTGTTAAATGTTGCCTGATTACGACTGTGGCTCCATGATATTTAAACTGTTTCTTTCTGGGTGTTTACAATATTTTCATCTTGATCTGGCATCTCTGGAATTTGGCTATAATATTATTGAGAATTTCTCTGTTGGGGTGTCTTTCAGGGGTTGATCAATGCATCTTTCAATTTTCATTTTACCCTCTGGATCTAAGAAATTGGGGAACATTCTTTAATAATTTCTTGAAGATTGATCTCTAAGTATTTTTTTTTAATTATGGCCTTCAGATAGTCCAATAATTCTTAGATTCTATATCCTCAATCTATTTTCCAGGTCAGTTTTTTTTCTCCAATGAGATACTTCAAATTTTCTTCTTCTTTTTCCATTTTCCCTTTAATATTAAGTCATTAGCTTCCAATTCCCAAATTGTAATTTTTAAGAAAAAATTTTCTTCAAAGATGTTTTTTACTTCTTATTCCATTTGGTCACTTCTGCTTCTAAGGAGTTCTCTTTAATGGATTTCTGTGCTTCTTTTATCATTTCAGCAATTCCATTTTTAAAGTGTTATTTTCTTTATTATTTTTCTGCCTCTTTTTACCAAGGTGTTAAATTATTTTTCCCCATGGTTTTCTTCTATTACTCTCATTTCTTTTCCCAGTTTTTCATCTGCCACTCTTTTTTTAAAGTCTTTGAAGAATTCTTGTTAGATTTGGTTTCAATTAGCATTTTTCTTTGTGAAATCATAAGTAGCTATTTACACAGTTTTTCCTTAATTTATGCCTTGTTCTCTCCTATTCTTGTAATTGTTTAAGGTCCAGATATGATGTAATAGCAATGAAATTTGAAGATCCCTTTGTATTACCAAACTTACAGGTACTTAGCACCTTAGCACCTAGTTTCAAATTAAGCCTGTATAAAGAAACAGGAGGTTTGAAGCCCTGTTGCTAATGTAACAGGAAGGGGATTAACAGGAAGGAGCTAATACCTATTTAAGGAAGAGGACAAGCTGGACAGTCAGAAGTTCTTGGGATAAGCATTGTGGAGGCAGGGCAGCTGCTGCTGGGGTGGGGATGGAGGTGGGGAGAGAGAGAGAGAGGGAATTTCTCTCACCGAGTATCTGGAGGCTGGGCTGCTACTGCTGGACTGAAGACTGAGCTGAAAATTGAGAAGAACTGAGAAGGGAAATCGGAACTGAGAACTGACACAGAACTCAGACTTGTGGTGGCAAAACTCAAACTTGTGGTGGCAAGATTTCCAAGGGTCAGCTGGAGCTGCAGAAGAGTGAGGAAGCATGACTGTGGTGCTGGTACATTGTACAAATATTGTTGTTACTTTGTCAATGTGAATGAATGTTATTGTGGCTTTCTTAAACCTTGCCTTCCCAGGAACAGGGACTGTGAAGGATTTGGGGTGGATTGGAAGCTGTGAGATTCAGTGTAGAGCAGAAACTGCACAGAGAGCTAGATAGGGTACTGGGAGCTGTCTTCCTCTGAACCCAGCTGACAGTTGGTTACATTCAGGTGGGAGCTGGGACCATGGAAGAGGAACCATGGAAGCTAAAGTCTACCCTGAGTCAAGATGAAAAGACCTTTCTTTGGGTACTGAGTAGTAGACTGATGAAATTGACTGTGTAGTGAACTGATGAAATAGGATATTGAGTAGTGGCTGATGAAATTGTAATTTACTTGTGACCTAGGGGTGGATGGCTTTTTTACTTTCCACTACCCTTTAAGATGGTACTGAGTAATGACTGTTGAAGTTGTAATTTAATCCAACCCCATGGGTTGAAAACTTTGACTTTTGTACTCTTTGTCCATTAAAGAGGAGCCTCCTTAAGGATGATTGAATGATTGAGTGACTAAATGATTGTATTTTGTTTATAACTATGTGACCACTTTGGTGAAAACTATATGCCCCTTTTAGTAATAAGTTGTTGAGTGAGACGGTGAATACTGTTTTTTGATTTTCTGTGATAAGTTGTAACATTCTGAATGCTGTACTTTGATTTTCTGTGAATGTTTTGCTCTCATTTGTTACTGAATAGAGAGTTTGTTATGCTATGTAATCAGAACCTTGAAAGCTGTTTACTGCAGCAGCCCTCTGAAAAACTGCTCATGTGTGTCTGTGTGTGTGCACATCTGAATCTTTTTTCTTTCTCTGAGCTGAGAGATGTCAAATCTGAGATTTTATTGTCTCTATCATGGCCACTCCCAAGGTCCAATGCTTGTGCTCTTGCTAAATTCTGACCAACTCAAACTCTAATGTCACAAACCTCTCCTGCTAATCTCTTCAGTTGTCTTAGGCTGGGAAATTGTCTCATTCTCACCTTGTGTTCACTCTGCCATTACACCATTACAAAATTTGATTTGAGGAGTCATTTTAAAGTTTTTTGGAGGGGAATGTTTGCAGAGTTTAGCTGGGTTCATTCTACCATGTTGCTTCTGCCTGATTCCATGTACAATGATGGTTTTTTTTCCCCTCCAATTTTATTTTATTAAATTTGTTTATCTATTTTTAGTTTACAGTATTCAGTTTCACAATCCCTTGAGTTCCAAATTTTCTCTCCCTCCTTCTCCTCCCCTCTCACCCCCCAGCATCATGCAATCTGATATAGGCTCTACAAGTACCTTCTCATACAGCATTAGTGAGGTTGTAAAGAAGAATTATAACCAATGAAGTGAACAATGAGAAAGAAGAAATGAAACAAAACTAAACACAAAAGAGAGAGCAAGTAGTTTGCTTCAATCGGCATTCGAACTCTGTAGTTCTTTTCTCTGGATGGGGGTATCCTTTTCCATCATGAGTCTTTTGGGGTTGTCTTATAATCTTGAATTACTGAGAGGAGCCCAGTCTATCAAAGCTAGTCATAACACATATAATGTGTCTGTAATTGTGTACAAGGTTTTCCTGGTTCTGCTCTCCTCACTTAGTATCAGTTTTTATTTCTCTCCAGGTTATTATGAAGTCCATCTGCTCCTCATTTCTTATAGCACAATAGTATTCCATTACATTCATATGCCACAACTTGTTTTGCCATTCCCCAATTGATCAGCATCCCTTTCCTTTCCAATTCTTTGCCACCACAAAAAGAGCTGCTATAAATATTTTTTAGAGATATGTATCCTTTCCCAACTTCTATGATCTCTTTGGGATACAACCCTAGAAGTGGAATTACTGGGTCAAAGGCTATGCACTTATTTATAGCCCTTTGGGCATAGTTCCAGATTTCTCTCCAGAATGGTTGAATCAGTTCACAACTCCACCAACAATGCATTATATCATTTTCCTGTTTTGTCATCTTAGCCAATCTGACTGGTGAGATGTACCTCAGAGTTGTTTTGATTTGAATTTCTCTAATCCATAGTGATTTAGAGCATATTTTCATATGTTTATAGATATCTTTAATTTCTTCCTCTGAAAACCTGTTCTTGTCCTTTTGACAATTTGTTAATTAGGGGATGACTTGTATTCTTAAAAATTTGACTCCGTTTTCTGTAAATTTTAGAAACGATGCCTTTGGGTGGCTAGTTGGTGCAGTGAATAGAGCACTGGCTCTGGATTCAGGAGGACATGAGTTCAAATCCGGCCTGCTAGCCATGTGACTTTGGGCAAGTCACTTAACCCCAATTGCGCTCAAAAAAAAAAAATGATGCTTTATCAGAGACACTGGTTGTAAAAATTCTTTCCAAAATTTCCACTTCCCTCTTAATCTTGGTTATATTAACTTTATTTGTACAAAAACTTTTCAATGCAATGTGATCAGAGTTATCCATTTTGCAAAGGATGCTTTTTAAGTTGTTGTTTCTATTATTTTTAGTTGTATGCCACCATTTGATCTGCAACATTTGATGGATTTTGAGATAATGCATCTTTAAAAGCAGCAAAGTATAAATGATAAAATTAGGGGCACACAAATTTGATGTGAAATAATATGAGGTGTATATATATATATGTGTGTGTGTGTGTGTGTGTGTTTACATATATGTATATATTTCAATAAAGAAATTCTTCAACTTTTAAAGGAATAAATCCTTCAATTTACTGGGTTTCCTATGTCACAACAAAATCAACAGTTTAGGATCAAGAGTTGGCAAACTACTGCTCTCAGTCAAATCTAGCAGGGCATCCATTGCACACCTAGTGAGCTAAGAAAACTTTTTACATTTTAAAATAAAATTGTATTTTATTCAATATTCATTGGCCATACAAAAACAGTTCGTGCCTATAGCTTGCTAACTCCTGTGACATAGATTCTTTTCCTTGAGAACAAAAGATTGATAAATTTAAATAATTTAGGAAGATGTATAATAAGTCATCCAGAATAGGGGAAAGCTTGAAAAACAGGGTGGCCCATTTCTCCCAAGCCTCTATAAGTGACACATTATATAGGTTTCCAAGAAATAGCAATCAATTTCCCTGCACAGAGACATTTTCCAGATAAAACACATGGGTTGCTAGATATCCATCCATACATCTATCTATCTATTTATCTATTTATCTATCTATCTATCTATCTATCTATCTATCTATCTATCTATCTATCTACTCTATCTTTCTACTATTTATCTATCTCTTCTGCTCTCTTTATCTCTCCCTCTCTCTCTCTCTCTCCCTCTCTCTCTCTCTCTCCCCCTTTCTCTCTATCTCTAACTCACATTTCTTGTATCAATCTCTTAGGTCCCAAGACCAACATTAAATGAACTAATGTCTAAGCAGCAGGTCTAGTTTATCAGTCATATAGGGCAAGACTCAAACAATGCCTTAAAGTTTTCCCATAATTGCAACAACATGTCTTATCATAATCCCGTGATGAACAACCTACTAGAAAACATAAGTAAAGTGGAACTGTACTGATCCGACCTCCAAGGTCAGGGGAGGCTGGGTCTTACCTTATTCCAGACTTCAGTGTATACCTGGTCATAGTCCAGCTACATTCCCCAAGAATGGAGTTCCAAGCCAGGAGAGTCAAAGAGTAGTAAGACTTTATTCAGCAGCTTCTTTTCCAGTTACATCCTCATCTACATCCTACTCTATCCTAACTCTACCTCCTCTGCAGTTACATCCTAATTCCCATCCTAACTCTACATCCTACCTCCCAAACCTTTGAGCTTCCCTCCTCTTATCTCCCTTTAGCCCCCCCTTCACCTCAGGCAGAAGTTTCCACATCACCAAGTCTGAGGTAAACCCAAGGCAACAAGTCAGGGTCACGGAGCTCCCATCCTGGAACTGAGCTTATCTCACAGAACATCTGATTCTCCTCCACAGTGCTCGGCAAAAGATGAACCATAGCAAGGTCAGCATGTAATTTACACAAAGCATGATTCACTGCAGAGTGAGCCCGTTCTGGGTCTCATGCCTCCAGGGGAACTGCAATATACCCCCAACACTGTACTATATTATTTTTATTTGATATATTTTGAATTCAGGATCCATCCTTCCTTCTGAAATTCATATTCGAATTATATTTTTACTCCATCAATTCAAGGTATATAGAGTGATTTCATTTATTAAACAAAATATTTTATAATTGATTAGAGATTATATTTAATACATTATGAACTATAAGCTTAGAAACTGTGTGTCATAAACAATCTGACTATATCCATTATAGTCAGTCTGGGAGTTAGGAAGACCAGCGATGCATATTCACTCTGGGCCTAAGAGCAAGTCATTTAGTCTGTCATTGCCCCACGTAATTAAGGTAGAGTGCAGGTACCAAATTGTATTTATAGAGTGAGCTTTCTACAAGAATGTTTCCTATACCAATGAAATGAACCATTCGAGATTAAAAAAATTATAAAATGAAAATTAAATATCAGTATCAACTTGAACATCTTTGTTACTATTGACAATTAAATTTCAATGCATAAAATCTAATAACAGGCAATACATTTCAGTGGCTCCCTGCCTATAACATTAAATATGAACTGAAAGACAAATAATTTATAATTTTTAAAGTGAATCCTTTTTTGTAAAAAATGTCTTAGGAAATATAATATCTCAGTAAGGGAAACACTAATGTCATCAAAGAGAATAGCCATGGAAATGCTAATAGTAGCAACCTTTGATTAAAAATAGGAAGTAATAAGAAGTTATTCTGCCTCAAGATGGAATGATGACTTTTTTCTAGGCATACGTAGAGATAAAAATGTTTGATAAAAGCTATATTCCCTCATTTTTATCTCTTAATTAACTACTTTTATTTTCTTTTTGAGTCCTGGAGTATCAGTGAAATTGACCTAATGAAATAAACTGACTCTCCATTTATTGTCACTTTGGTTTTGAGACAGTTTGGGGTTGAAGAATAGAGTAATTGGGCATTTGCCCAAATGAGCCAGTGTTGAATCTTGTAACTGTTATAATTAATGAGACTGTAAGGAAAAAAAGTCAAACAATGCTGTGTCACAGACCCAGTAGTGTGTCTGTGTTTAATTACATTGTGTCTGCATAACTTTAGAAAAATTTGCTGCTTGCTGTTATAGGCAATTATCCAAGGTTTTGTGTTTGCTTTTAAAACTGAGCATTTTCTAAATCAAGAATAGAACTTTTAAAGAGTGTTTCATAGCTAATAATACTTTTCCATTTAAATTTTGTAAGATAAATTTTAAAATTGAGGGTAATAAATGTTGAATTATCAAATGTAAATTCTAACTGTTCATGATTCTATATTAAGCATGTGACATATTTGAAACTTAGCCTCATAGTATTTACAACTTTATAAATATCATTCATAATACATTGCAAGTTATATAATTCATCATTGTAAAAGTATTTTGCTAAGGAAGAGTAGGGTACAAATTGTCCCTTTCGTGGATGTGATTTTTAAAATTTATTCCATATTGATTAATACAAAAGTGCATTTTTTAGTCCTGCACATTGAATATGAGAATTAATGGTCAAATTGGTTGACTAATAATTCTATTTCTGCACAAAATTTTACAGCAAAGATATTGGAGAAAATGTCTAAAAATATATCTATTTAGACAGAGATTATGTATCTAGAAAGAAATAGATGATATATTTTAGAAGACAGAAGAAAAAGTAAAAAGTAAAGGTTTTCTAATGATTTTAAATTAGTTTCAATTAAACTGAAAAAACCCTGAAAAGTTAATTAAGTTAATAACATTTTTGAATAAGAATCATAAATATTTTTCTCTTCTTTTCCAAGGTTATAGAATTAATCATTATATATTACAAAATGGATATAAACATATTTTCTCAAGTGTGATTATCCACTTTTAATAAGAGGAAAGATCCAGTCTTTAGCAATCTACAATTTGACAGCAGAGGGCACCCGATTCCTTCAATGAAGAAAAATCCATGTAAATTGTCCCATAAATTCTTATTGTTCTGTAAGCTCGATTTATAAAGGGTCAAGGTTACATGGTATTTTCAATAAATTTTTTCAAGGTTTAAGATACAAAGTTTAAAATATCTATTTTTGAATTATAATGTCTATTGCTTGATGGAGAAAATTAAATCCTCATGAAGAAAAATATTTGAAATATAGTCCATATAGTATAGAAGGAAAGACTGCATATTTTTAATGTGCCTGAGGTAGGTATTTATTTTGCTATAACATTTCTAGTAGTGTTGTTTGTGATTTTACATTAATTTTTTAAAAAGTAAATTTAAGAAACTTTGGGTATAAATGGCCATTACAATTTTATTATTATTTTCAAAATTACTATAATTCTCATCAGCTTGATGATTCTGCTGTGTGTCTGTGTACATATGTATGAATATTTGTATAATACTTTAAATCTAAATTGAACTTAAAAAATAATTTTAGTCTTTGCTTAACCCTATTCAAGTGTGATTTAAAAGGAAAAAGGCTTTTACTAGAAAGAGACAGTTTTTTGAAATTCATTTTGTTCTTTAATTAATATGCATGGTGAACTTTCAACCTCAATATCCTCAGAATCATGTTTCAGAGGTAAAATATATATATATATATTCTATAAGGAGTTGTTAATTTAAACACCCGCTGTTTTAACTGTGTTTTATATAATTTTAAATGTATAAATTTGAATTTTTTTTTAGCAAAAAGCAGAAGGGATTTAGTTTAAATTTTGAAATCTCAAGAGTATTTTGGAAGTTGGTCTGTTATCTTTTTGTAATAAAATAGCCCTCTAGTTGGTAAGCATAGAGAATATTACTTTGATAAATATTTGATGAAAAAAGATGTTTTATCTATTCATTAGACTCCAGAGTAATATTTGTTCATTAGAGGAAGATGAATAAGAGTGTTTAATATTCTTTGTTTACAAGAGAAGGTCACATGGAAGAATATATGAATATGTAAGTTGTGACCTTCATACTGTCAGTTTTAAGGACAATGGAGATGTCTGCATTTTATGCTTTGTGTTTGATTTTTAGTCTTAATTAAAGCAATTAAGCCCTCTTTCAGTGTCACTGACGAATACGGTTTGATTGACAAGTATAGATGTCTTTGGGATTTTCTTTTTTCTTTAAAAGAATTGAATTGAAAGTAAGCTGATACATTTATTTGTTAATCCAATTGTGAAAAGGCACAATCCAAGTCAATATAATGGGATTCTAGAATGGTTGGTTTTATTGTCTTTTGTTTGGAAGGCTTTAATTCATAAAATATTATTATGGAACAACTATTGCCTACTTTACATTACAATCCTTTCAATATTATTAAATTCAATTCCATGGAAGAAGTGGAAAATCACTTGCCTATTCCTTTATAAATAAAGTCAAAAGGCACATGGGTCATTGCTACTTTTTTTTTACTTATTTTTTTGTTTCATGTCCACTAACATATCACTTGTGCCTTGTTATTCTCTATTCAGCCTCATTTTATGAGAGTTTTCTGAAATGTCCTAGAAATAATTTCTCTGCACAAAACCCTAAAGACCAAAAATGTTGTGATTTTCAGTTTTGTTCATTAAATTCCATTAAGTGAAGATGAATTATAATTATACATGCCTTCTTTGTTTTAGCAGTATGGTGACCATGTATTTCAACTTTTTAAAATGGATATGATTTTGGCTTAAATGGCTTTGGCCTTGAGAGGCCAAATCATAACTCAAGCTGGCTGTATTGATATTTGGCATATTTGATTAAATATCTGATCTATTAAAATTTGCATACTTAAAACAACAGTAACAATGACACACAAAAAGTCTTTATCAGGGTTGTCAAATTGAAATAGAAACGGAGCTTAATAAGTCCCTATGGGCTACAAATTGACTTAATAGTAAAATGTAATATTATCTATGCTTGTCACATTTTATTTTGTTAAATATTTCCCAATTACATTTTATTCTGCTTCAGAAGCACTCAGGATATTGTGGGCCCCAAGCATATTAGGGCCATGTTTTTGACACCTCTGGTCTTAACTGTCAAAATAATCAAGCAATTTGAAGAAAACACTTTAAAGAAGAAAGTAAGGAAAAGGTTGTTTCATTTTGACTCTGTAAGTAGAAATAACTTCATTTGAAAAGAATCAGTTTATAGTTCTTAACTAACAAGTCATTAATTCTTTCAAGAGTTTTGGGACAAATTATCTAATACATAGGTGTAGACATTTTAATTTCAGAACAATCTAATACAACACAAATATTTATTAAAGGTCTACTATGTTTAAGGCATTGTGTACAAAGGACAAAAACGAAACAGTCCCTCCCTACAGGAAAAATAAAGCACAAACCATAAATGTCCATAGAATTTCAGGTGGGTGAGCTTGTCTACCCAGGGATCCTTGTCCTCAGAGTGTCCCCAGGATGTGCTGGCCCTTGGCTCTTGTCCTGTGGAAAGGGCCAATGGAGTCACTCAGCTAGGGTATGTTAGCACACTTGGCTAATGTTCTATTGATGTCTATCATATGTACACAGAGAAGTATAGCACCCCTTTGGGAAAGCATAATGATTCACCCTATTTTCCTTCCTCTCAGCACCTCTACACCGACTTCAAAAAGATATAGATATCCAATGATTAATTTCTCTTAGTTATGAGAACTTTTCTGCTAACACTAGAACTCTGTGGATATATTAGCTGGCCACTGTTCACTTTCTCAGGCTGTCTTGAACAAGAATGATTCTCTTAAGTTCTGGAGGTTTGGAGAAGGCAAATGCCCTTTCACCACCAGGCCACCAGTCATGTACTTTTGACCTTTAAAGACTAGTTTTTGCTGAGTACATAGCCAGAAAAGCTGTTGATTTAAGGCACCACCATGGAATAGAAGGGGTGCCATGGTGGTAAGCCTCTTTGAAAAAAGTTGGGGAAGGTTATATGTGATTCTATCAATGGGATAGAGGAAAGAAAGTTCCTTCTATACCTTCTATACCCTGACATCAGGGAGGGACCAGGCCTTTGGGCCCTCCTCCATTACCCTAGTGGGAAGCATGTACTAAAGTAACTGGGCTCACACTAGAGACCCCAGTTGATATGCCTTTCCTTCGTGTATCAATCAGCTTTTCTAGCTCAGTAACAAATAACTCGTGCAGGCTTTCTGAGATAACCCAGCTTCCGTATAGGTCCCCAACAACGGGCACAGAATATCTGCAAATGTTCTGAAGGGGAATAGCATGGAAAAAGTCCATGAATGTGACTGTAATATCCTAATGGGGTGTCATTAAAGGGTGATGTGTTTGCTGTTTGAAATTTTCTGTTGCTGTGAGAAAATTTTAAAATTTATTTGCCAATTCACATTTCTTCATCTATGAGTTTATAATTTTTTCTTTCATTATGGGACTTAATTTTACACATAAAATTGAGAAAAGTTATTCTTAAATAATAGGAATTAAGTTACTAAAAAAAAAGCTTAAAATATGCTGTTTGGTATTGGAGCTAAAAAAAGTTGCTAATAAAGCTGTAGGCCACATTGACATCTGGATCATTTTTCATCCAATCAAAGACTGTCCTCCTTGGTATATTCATTAGCTATTTTTGTTTGTTTGTTTGTTTTTTAATTCCTCTGACTAACTTTATGGTTTGAGGTGCTACTAATACATAAATTTCACCCTGTGAAGTGATAGTGAGGAAATACATTCTTGAACCTATGATTCATTGAATATTGAAACATCAAGTACAATTCATAGTTTTGGAGACTTCTGCTGTGACAGAAAACTCATGCCTGCTAAGAATCTTAATTTGTGCTATGATCATGTTGTCTCAGTAACTAATCATGAGTTTGGAAAAGAGTATTCATCCACAAACTCAATCATGTATACCCTTGCCAATCAGCATTCCTAAATTTTCATAGTTTAAAAAAAAAAGAAAAGCCCTGGTTATAAAGATTTATGTAAGCTCACATTCAAATCTCTTTACTTCCAAAGACCTAACTTGAGACCCTCACATAGAAACTGTAACTTGCATTGGCATATCAAATTATAGCTAAGGAAGATCAAGTTAAGTCTACAGAACATAAAAGCCCCCAAAAGGGTCCTAGTAGTTTTTATGATCCATATATTTACTATTCACATCTTATTTTGCTTTCAACATATTCTTCCTTTATCTTTTTGGAATACAAGTAAATTGCATATTGTGTTTGTGTTCAGCTATTAGTGAAGTGGAAAGCCACATTGTCATACAGATATTAATTTAGAAAGAATTTGCTGCAAAATGTTGAGGAATGTTCCAATTGGACTTAGGATCCTAGAATTTTCGATTACATTTGAATTGCAAAGCTTGGAAAGGCTTTGTTGGTCACATACACATAAAGACTACAAAAATGGGAAACAAAAGGAAGGTAACAACTCTATCTCTTCGTCTTATTTTTGTCTGTGCATTATCTTTACCTCCCAGCTCCCCCAAGCCCCGGACCACCACCACCCAGTCACCTCCACACATACACAGATACTCACTAATCTATAGGAGATACAGGGAGTTTTAGGCTTTATAATTATGTGGGTTGTGGAAGGACTAGCTTCTAGAGAAGATGCTGATTAAGTATAATACAGTTAATAATTACAATAGAATGGGACATGAGAAATTCAACTCTAAACCAGTGTGCAGTGTGTGATGGGGCGGTAAAACTCAGCTACCAAAAATAATCGTTCAAAAGAAAAGCTTAAATCTGAATGCACCAACTATATCCCTAGGAGTGGTTCTGCTCTGGGTTTTCTTAGAGTCTTGTTTAGACTAGGCTTTCTTTTTGCAACAAACTTCTTTGCTCCAAGAGCTAAACTCTTTAGCAAGAACTCCAATATACTGGAAATATAAAATCTATGAAGGGAAATAATGTGTAGATCTGTGAAGAAGTTGGAGTCATATTTATTAGTTAGTTACTTATTTAGTTAGTTTTTGCTTTTTTTGGAGTGCAGTTGGTGTCCAAGGTCACAGGACTAATAAGTGTTAAGTGTCTGAGGTTGGAGTTGAACTCAGGTCCTCCTGACTCCAGGATTAGTGCTCTGTTCATTGTGTCATCTAGCCATCCCTGGAGTCATATTTTCAAGAGCATTAAAGGCCAAATTGTGACTTTTATTTTTTGTTAACATTGAAACAATAAGGAATTTGAGAGAAAAATCATTTTAAATTTGTATAATATTAGAAATAAATACTATTACTTTCTCTTACAAGGTTGTTGCTAAATTCCTCCTTGTCACCATGCTTTATAAAATCAGCTTTACAGATCTTACCCTAGGGCACTGAGCTCTAATTGGTAAAAGTTCTCCAAAACTAACCTAACTTAAGCCTATCACCTTACTGATCTCCAGATCTTCAGCCCTCTTCATGCCACAAAATATGTTTTCTCTGTCTTCTCTTACTTTTTTATAGTTTTGGGAGCAGTAATCAAACCAACAAAACCATTCCTGAAAAGAACATGTCAATTGATTTGCCCCAGACTCCATTCACCATCTTTGAGACTTTTTTTTTTTATCAAAAATACTCTCCCTGTTAGTCACTTCTTCATAGGTACCATGTTGTCTTCTATCACTAGTCTCAATACCTAGAAACTGTCATGCTGACAGAGTTTGATCTAAGAAAAGATAAACCTCCCTTGAACTTCCTAATCTCTAGAGGGATAATTATTTTATTTTTAATTGATTTGAAAGTCCATCAGTTTCAGCAAAAGGAAAAGAATATAAATTACCTTGAAGTCCTAGTGAAGAGGTTACCTGGTTACCCATAAAAATGGTTAGGGATGCTCTGGAGACCCCAAAATACCAACATGCCCAGTCCTGCTGAATGAATTCAACTCAAGTCTTCTTTCAGAAAAGGAAAAGTAAAATTTATTAAAAGTTTGCTTGTACTGGACACAGAGTAGGTCTGTACTAATTGATGCTCTCACAAACATGGAGACAAGATGGGGTCTTATATACAGAAGGTTGTAGAAAGAATCTAGGGGGGGTCTAGGGGAGGAGTTTGGGGGAGGGTCTTCAGGAGGAGTTCATGATGGCAGTGAGTGATTAAGTGTGGGAAGTTGCTGAGGCTATCTGGAGATTACAAACAATGGTGGGCTAGGCCAGTTCAAGGGTGGATTGATATTTGATAGGCTCAAGGGTGAAAAGTCTTGTAACAGAGATAGGCTCAAGGGTGGGAAGTCTAGTAACAGAGGTTTGGCCTCAGCCACAATGAAAGGCTTATTATTGCTTCATGCAAATGCCTCATCAAATAAGATGATTTAATCAGAGTTCAAGGGGGGATTCCCAGAGCCTGTACCACAAGGACTCAAGAAAAGCCCATACCTCATCAGTAATTTTCAAGATAAGTTTATATTTAATTTTCAAGTAGAATATGGGCAAGAGAAAGAATAAATTCAGTTTCATTCTTCATGTCCAAATTTTTAAGAGAAATAATTGATAGTGATTGTCATCAACCTGAGAATTCTAATTTGCTACCATACATTAAAGCAGAATATGAACTTTTCCTTGAATATGAAAAAAATATTTTCTAATATAATTTTATGAATATTTATGAGAATGTTTAATTCATATAAACATTGATGCATAAAATTATTTATAAAAATACAATGAAAACAAACATAGAGTATATCTTATAACCATGAATGTATCAGTATGGACTAGCAAATGTCTGATTTGTATAATCAGTCACAATAATGACAGGGTATTGGCTCTTGAAACCACCTTGAACTCTATTTGAATCTTTGAATTTGATCTGGAGTTCATCTGAGGCTAAAATCACCTCAACTAACCTTTTATTATAGCTATGTCCAATGCTCTGTTACCCATAACCTAGGCTAGGTCTTCATTGTCAGTAACCTCTGGATAGCCTCAGGCTACTAACCTTCTACTACTACCCTTCATCCTATCTAAACTCCATTCACTAGATTCTGGGCCTCCAACCTCTAGTCACCCCAGCTCACTGGCCACTGCCATCAGTGTTCTCCCTAGACCCCTCCACCAATCACCCCAGATTACTTGACCCACTCTAGATCCCTCCCACAGTCTTTCGGTATATAAAATTATTTCTTGTTTCCATGAAAGAGCTCAGATTCCATTGGGCCCTCTTATGTTAGCATTACAAATGCTCAAACTCCTTAATAATCTGGCCAATATAGTGGATTTTTAATAAACATTGTTTTTCTTGGACTGAAAGAAGGCTTGGGTCCAATTCATTCAGGTAGGACCTATGTGTCTCTATTTCAGGGTTCCAGCACCCCAGAACCTCAACAATACCATTACCTTTTTTTACACATTTAAAAAAATTAATGTTTGTTTATTTTTAGTTTACATGATTCAATTCCATAGTTCCTTGAGTTTCAAATTTCCCTTCGATCCCTCGCCCCACCCCTTCAGACAGCATATTGTCCAGTACAGGATCTGCAAACACTTTCACATTAGACATTATTCAGGTTACACAGTCCGATTGTACTAGATGGAATGAAAAATGGTAAAGAGGAAATAAAACCAAAAAATGAAAAGAAAAAGATCAAGTAATTTGCTTCCATCAGGATTCAAACTCAGTTCTTTCTAGTTCTTTCTCTGGATGTAGGCATCTCTCTCCATCATGAGTCTTTTGGGATTGACTTATATCACTGCATTGCTGAGAAGAGTCCAGTCTGTTATAGTTGGTCATCACACATGTTGTGTCTGTGATTGTATACAAATTTCTCCTGGTTCTATTCTTCTCACTCAGCATCAGTTTGTATAAGCCTCTCCAGGTAAATATGAAGTCCATTTGCTCCTCGTTTCTTACATCATAATAGTATTCCATTATATGCCTATACCACAACTTGTTTAGCCATTCCCCAAATGATGGGCACCCCCTTAATTTCCAATTCTTTGCAACCACGAAAAGAGCTGCTATAAATATTTTTGTACATATGGGTCTTCCTCCCACTTCTATGATCTCTTTGGGATATAACCCTAGAAGTGGTATTACTGGGTCAAAGGGTATGAAATTATTTATAGCCCTTTGGGCATAATTCCAGATTGTTCCCCAGAAAGGTTGGATCAGTTCACAACTCCACCAGCAATGCCTTAGTGTTCCAATTTACCCACATCCTCTCCAGCATTTGTCATTTTCCTGTTTTGTCACCTTAGCCAATCTGACTGGTGAGATATGGAACCTCAGAGTTTTTGTTTTGTTTTGTTTTGTTTTGTTTTTTTTTCCTTTTTGGAGGGCAATTGGGGTTAAGTAACTTGTCCAAGATCACACAGCTAGGTTTTTGTTTGTGTGTGCATTAAGTGTCTGAGGCCAGATCTGAACTCAGGTCCTTCTGACTCCAGGGCCGACGCTCTACTCACTGCGCCACCTAGCTGCCCCGATCCCTTGGAGTTTTTTTGATCTGCATTTCTCTAATCAACATTAATTTAGAGCATTTCTTCATATGCTTATATATATTTTTAATATCTTTCTCTGAAAACTGTATGTTCATATCCTTTGACTTTATCAATTGGGGAATGACTTGTATTCTTATAGATTTGACTCAATTCTCTGTATACCTTAGAAATGAGTCCTTTATCAGAGACATAGGTCGTATTTTTTTTCCCCAATTTCCCACCTACCTCTTGATCTTGGTTACATTGTCTTTGTTTGTACAGAAGCTTTTCAATTTAATGTAATCAAAATTATCCATTTTGCATTTTATAATGCTCTCTAATTCTTGTTTAGTCCTAAGGTCTTTCCCTCTCCACAAATCTGACAGGTAACCTATTCCTTGCTTTCCCAGATTCCTTACAGTATCATCCTTTATACCTAGATCATGCACCCATTTAGACTTTATGTTGGTATATGGTGTTAATTAATGGTCTCTGCCCAGTTTCTGCCATACTATATTGCAGTTTTCCCAGCAGTTTTTGTCAAATAGTGCATTCTTATCCCCAAAATTGGGGTCTTTGGGTTTATCAAACAATAGATTACTATACTCATTAATTGCTGGATCTCGTGTACTCAATCTATTCCATTGATCCACTACTCTAATCCTCAGCCAGTACCAAGTAGTTTTGCTGACTGCTGCTGTATAACACAGATTAAAATCTGGTACAGCTAGTCCACCTTCCCTAGCATTTCTTTTCATTAATTCCCTTGATATTCTAAACCATTTGTTCTTCCAAATAAAATGTTTTACTCTTTTGTCTAACTCTATAAAGTAGTTTTTTGGTAAATTTATTAGTATGGCACTAAATATATAATTTAGTTTGGGTAAAATTTTTGTTTTTATTATATTAGCTTGACCCAGCCACGAATAATTGATATTTTTCCAATTAGTTAGATCTGACTTTATTTGTGTGAGAAGTGTTTTGTAGTTGTGATCATATAGATCCTGGCTTTGTTTCAGCAAATATTCCCAAATATTTTATAATGTCTACAGTAACTTTAAATGGGATTTCTCTTTCTATCTCTTGCTGTTGAGTTTCATTAGAGATGTACAGGAATGCCAAGGATTTATGTTGGTTTATATTATATCCTGTAAATTTTCCAAATTTATTTATTGTCTCAAGTAGTTTTTTACTTGATTCTCTAGGATTTTCTAAGTATATCATCATATCCTCTGCAAAGAGTGATAGCTTGGTCTCTTCTTTGCCTAATTTGATTCCTTTGATTTCTTTTTCTTTTCTAATTGCTACTGCTAATGTTTCTAGTACCAGATTGAATGAGAGGGGTGAATACCATTAACTTTTAAACATGTAACATTGACTAAATCAGATGACAAAAGTAAAAATTACTTAAGTGTCTGCCGATATACTGTTCATAAAGAAAAAGGTAGGCATAAACCTAAATATTTTAGCAGTGGGTCCCACAAATAGGGTTGTATTCATAACTCTGGCCTATAAGCTTGGATGTTTGTGGTCTCTTTGGTTAATAACCTACATAACCATACAATATCTCAAGGGCTCTGCTTTTGGATGAAATTGCTTATCTTTAGCATGGGTCACTGAGTAGTGTTAATTTCTTTCATCAAACAGAAATTATAAGCCTAGAATCTACAGAGGTTCCCAGGTCTTTCCCTTAGGCTAGTTATTGAAGTGGTATGGTGATCTTCCAATGAAAAGCATTCCTCTTTAAGCTTGGGATCAGCAGAGCTATTCAGATTTGTCCTCTTAGCTTTGAAAAGATTTCTCCTTTCAATCCAAAGTGGGAATGATGGGGTACAGGTTCTGGGAACCCCCTTGAACTCTGATTGTATCTTCCTTCTTGCTGAGGCATTTGCCTGAGGCCATAAGTCTTTCATTATCTCTCGGTCCAAATCCTCTTAACCTAGCCTAGCCCTCCCTGGTCTGTCCTCTACAGGTAGCCTTAAGTTATTTCCCAACCATTCCTGGAGTCTGTCCTCAAGATCCTCCTTTGACTCCTCCTCAAGACCCTCACCAAACCGCTCCTCTAGACCACTCCCTAGATCCACCCTGCAGTCTTTCAGTTTATAAAATCCATCATGCCTCCAAGAAGGTGCTGAGATTCAGTCTAGCTAAGATTCAGTCTGTGTCAGTCTGGATAAAAGTGAGTTACCCAAAGCAAGGTCCCCTCACCCCTTATCTTCCCTGCATTAGTACTTCCCTAAATCAGTAAGCCTTGAAGCAGCATTTTATACAGGGGTCATGGTGGAAGTCTGTACAGAGATCATGAGGCAAATCTGTCTCATGTAGGAGACCACCCTGTTCTGGGATGCTGACCAAGCAAGGTCCCCACCCAGAACCCTGACCAAGCAGGGTGCCCCACACCCTTCACCTAGAATATGACCTTTTCTTGTTTCATGAACCCAGCCTGTTCTGGGGAATTCCACTCCCCCTGTGCCCTCCACCCTGTTTAGGAAGGAACCCTTATCATTGGAAGGCTGCGCCCTTGTACCCTTGTACAATTTTCCCAAATTAGCCCTGATCTGTAGATATAACCAATGCCTGTTCTTGGCTTCTGTCTGTCATTGATCATGCTAGCTCCCCTCCCCACTTGTGGTTTTTGCCTTCATAAGCATTATATGGACCCTCATTTGAGTGTATACTCCAGGCAGTTGAGCACTTGATAAATAAATCCACACCTAAATTTACCTTGAACCCAGGTCTTGGTCTCACTCTTTTTCTCTGCACAGTAGATACCCCTAAGACCCCAAAGCTCAATCTTATGGTTCCCTGACTGAGAAACATTGGTAATCCAAAATTATTCTCCAGCCAGGACTGGAAAATAATCCTCCCCCTCTCCCTGTCCCCTTCTTGCTCTCCAAGTACCTTGGATGTGCTTTTCAGGCATTATCTCTCAGGTCCCATTAAATCAGACAGCTAGAATGCTGTCTCATACTGTTGTAGTCTAATAAAGGGATACAGAATAGCCACAAGATTAAATTTAAAAAAGTGGATTTTATTACCTTGGGACTTTTGGGGTACCCAAATTAGATAGTACTTTGGCACAGACATTGTGCCTGTTTTATAAAGGTTTCATAGCCAGGTTACATAAGCTGAAATTACAGTGATGTCAGCTGAAACTACAGTGATTGGTCAGTGTACATTTGAAACTACAGTGATTGGTCAGTATACCTTTGAATTTCCCTCCTGAGGGGAAACCCTAGGCTGAAACTCCCTCCCACAGATCAATCAAGGGAAAGGAAGGGGGTGGAGGTCCTGCCTGTTTACAGATCAAATAAGGGAAAGGAAGGTGAAGTTCTCTGCTTTACAAATCAGTGAAGGAAAGGGAAGGTTGAGTTGCCTGCTTTACAAATCAATGAAGGGAAGGGCAAAGTGGAGTAGTGTCCAACAAAACTTAGCCTGATGCTCTCAGGTTTTCTGTCCAGTGGTTATGTTGGAGGCCATGGAGCTGGGCAGAGCTTCTGAAGCATGGAGGGCATGGTTGGATGCCCCACCCAGAAGTGTATGCCCTATTCTTTCAATTCTCTTGGTGCTAGGGAATTGGGAAAACTTCAGATACCTTTTTTGTGTTTTTTTTTTTGTTTGTTTTGTTTTGTCTTGTTTGTTTTTCCAGGCTTACTCTTAGATCTTCCTTTATGGAGGAAGGAACTTCCAGGCCTTGCACCTATAATGGGTCAATCCTTTTCAATTCCCAAAAGTTAACCTTTGGGTTGTCTTTTAAAACATTGGGAAAATTTTAGTTTTTCTGAAGAATTTTAAAATAAAAAGCTGGTGTTCTTTTGCAGCACTGTTTGGCCTCAGTATCACCTAGAGTGCCATGGAGTATGGCTCATTATGGGGACTTTAAAACATAATACTCTCTTGCAGTTAGAATTATATTGTCACCAAGAAGGAAATGGATAGAACTTTCCTACTTAATGACCTTAGTTGAGCTCTCTTGGAACCACCTGTACCCCATCAGGCAGAAAAAGGCAACATGCGTAAGTATCTTAAAATTTTCCCTGATCTCAAGTTGTAGACAGTGCTAGAGAGGAAGACATATTTTCCTAAAAGAGCTCCATATCATGGGGTATGGGCCCAAGCTGAGACCTTTGCCCTTTACCCCAAAATAATTTGTGTTTCATATGTTTGAGGGGGAAATGATGGGATATGGGCTCAAGTCCTTTACCCAAATAATGTGGATCTCATTTGTCTAAAGGGCCCTGGAAAACCCTACCTTGAAATCTCATTGCATTTCCACACTTGATCTTGCATTCCCTTGAGGGAATCTTTTCATTATCACTATGCCCAAATATTTGTTACCTCCAGATTTCCTTAGGCTTCCTCCCATCCCTGATCCTATCAAAATCCCATTCTCCAGGCTACTGGCTACTCCCATTAAGATCCTTCCTAGATTTGACCTTTAGTCACCTCAGGTACTGGTCATTCCCATCAAGATCTCTCTTAGATTTGACCTCTAGTCACCCTCAAGCTAATAACCACTCCCATCAAGACCCTCCCTAGATCTCCCCCTTCTTCCTGATACCACCCATGGATTCCTCCCTCAGTCTTAAAATATGAGACACACCTTGTTTCCATTAAAGTGCTTAGATTTTATCTAGCCTGCTTACATTAACATTACAAAGGCTTAGGTTCAATATGGCCCACTGACATTAATGATACAAATGCTTAAATTCCTTAAGAGACAACCCAATATGAAAGCTCTTTAATAAAATTTGTTTTGCTTTGGCTGCAAGAAGGCTTGGATTGAATTCATAAGGGCAGGACCTCAGGTGTCCTAAGTCTCTATTTCAGAGTCTCAGTGTTGAGGTTTAGGGGTTTGGGGCCCTCCTAGATTTCACACTTAATTGGATATTGACGGTGTTGGGGGAACACTTTAGGGTCTTGGAGATAAGCTACAACTGGGTTGTTATGAGTAGCTTGCCCAGGAATTCTTTGATGTGAAACAACTAGCTCAACTGTTTCTCACACTTCTGGGGAACATGGGGAGTTCTGGTCCACAGAGGGGAAAGGGAGATAGGAGACTTAACTAGAGAATATTGTCTTTCCAATTATGCCATCAAGTCACTTACCAATGTCAACCTTAAAGTTTGGTTAAAGGAGGCAAACAGGCCAGATGATAGGTAAATGCATATTGTTTATTCCCTTAAAGCTAGACAAAGCTAGCAAGCTTGTCTATTACAAGAAGCCAAAACCTAAGTTCTGACTGCCTGATGCAAGAATGATAAAATTCTTTTCTAGGTTTTAGGATAATTCCAGGATGTCTCTGTCCCTCAGACTTATCATCTCCATATGTTTTTACAAAGGAAATTTCTTAATTGAATATGTTTGTGATTACAACCAGACAAGAAAACTGACAAAGTGGTGTTAATGAGGTACAGGGTCTGGGAACCCCCTCGAGCTCTACTTGAATCTTCCCATTTGATGAGGCATTTGCCTGAGGCCATAACCGTTTAAATGTACTCAGCCCAAATCTCTGTTACTAGTCTAGCCCTCCTTTGTCCAGCTAGTCCCCACCCTTGATCCTTCCCAAATATCTATACACCCTGAAACTAATCTAGCCCTCCATTGTTTGTCATCTCCAGGTAGTCTCTAGCTATTTCCCACCTTTAATCTCTCATTACTGGAGTCTGACCTCATTTGGCTCTTCCTGAAGACACCCTCCCAAACTCCTCCTCTAGACCACCTCTAGATTCCTCCCACAACCTTTCTGTATATAAGACCCCATCTTGTCTCTATGAGAGAAGGCCTGAGAATGATTGAGCACAGACTCACTATGTGTTAGATGATTCTGGCCTGTTTGTCCAATGCAAGCATCATATATTCCTTAAGAGTCTACGCATTATGGCAAATCTTTAATAAACTTTGCTTTTCTTTTGCTGAGAGAAGACTTGAGTCAAATTCATTTGGCAGGACCTGGCATATTGGTATTTGGGGGTCTCTAGAACTCCTAATCCTATACCACTACATTTTATATTTCCTTGACCTCTACATTTTATGATTCCATGATCCTGGGAAATGTAAATCTCAAGTTCTTCTCCAGCCAGGACTGGAAGGTATGTAAGCCTCTCTCTTTCCCTATTCCTTCTTGCTCTCCAAATATCTTGGAGGGATTTTTTTGTTTGTTTGTTTGTTTGTTTGTTTTTCTTCAGCCCTGACCTCTCAGGTCCTATTAGGTCAGATAGCTAGGAGGCTGTCTCATACTCAGCCAGACACTCTCAGGTTCTCAGTCCAGTTTGGTTATATTGGAGGACATGGACCTCGGCACACCTTCTGAAAAATGGAGGACAAGGGCAGATGCTCCATCTGGAAGTGTAAGCCAGATTCTATCAATTCTCTCAGACCTAGGGAATTGGGAAAACTTCAGGTACGTGTGTGTTTTGTCTTGTTTTGTTTGTTTTTTGAGGCTTACTCCCAAGTCTTCCTTTATGGAGGAAGGGACTTCCAGCTCCTATGCCTATATTGTGTTGATCCTTTTTAGCTCCCAAAAGTTTGCTTTTGGTTTGTCTTTTGCAACACTGGGAAAAATTTAGTTTCTCTAAAGAAATTGAAAAGAAAAAAATCATGTTGTTTTGCAATACTGTTTGGACTCAGTATTTGGACTCAGCCTGTTTTGGGGACTTTAAAAGATGACACTCTCTAATTATACTGTCACAGAGAAGGAAGATGGATAGAAGTTACCTATATAATGGCCTCTTTTGAACTTTCACAGAACACGGTTCTCAGGAAAGATTGTGAGATGCTTGAAGGTAGAGAGCCCCCTGGGTCCCATAAGAAGGGAGTCATTCAAAATGTTCAGTTGACCTCCATTTCCCCTTTGTGGGGTGACTCTAGCTATGAGCATCTTACAATCTTTTCTGAGAACAGGGTTCCGAGATAGTTCATCAAAAGGTCGTTATGTAGGGTATTTCTACCCACTTTCCTTCTCTGCAATTCTCTTAGTGTAAGAGAGTATTATGTTGTAAAGTCCCCCAAAAGGGTCATGTTTTATGCTCCTCCAGTTGATACTGAAGCCAAACAGTGTTGCAAAAGAACAGCCTTTTCTTTTTAAGTTATTTAGAGAAATTATTTTTTTTCCATTTTTACAAAAGACAATGCAAAGGCAAATTTTTGGGAATGTAAAAGGATGGGCATAGGGGCTAGAAGTCCCTCCCTTTGTAATGGAATATCTGGGAGTAATCCTCAAGAAACAAACAAAAACGCACCTGAAGTTTTCCCAATCTCCTGATCTGAGAGAATTGAGAGAATTGGCATACACTTCTGGATAAAGCAACCAATCCTCATCTTCTATGCTTCAGAAGGTGTACCCAGATCCATGGCCTCAAACATAACCTCTGAACCAAGAACCTGAGAGCATCAGACTAAGTGAAAGACAGTCTCTTAATTGTCTGACCTAATGGGACCTGGGAGGTCAGACCCGAAAAGCCGTCTCCAAGGTACTTGGAGAGCAAGAAGGGGATAGAGTGACGGAAGTTTATACACCTTCCAGTCTTGGCTGGAGAAGAATTTGAAATTAGCTGTTTTCCTGGTCAGGGAACCAAAATGTTGAGGTTTATAGGTGTGAGCAACCTCAAAATAGCAGCAGGTTGGGCCATGTCCAAATGAATTCAACCCTTCTTCTTTCAGTCAAAATAAAACAAAGTTTATTAAAGATCTTCCATATTGGGTAGACTCTTAAGGAATCTACACATTTGTACTTTTAATGCCAGTGGAACAGATTGTAACTGAGCCTTTATAATGCTAATGTAAGCAGGCTAGATAGAATCTGGGCACTTTCATGGAAATAACATAGGTTTCATTTCTGAAAATGTGATGTCAATAATTAATACACAGGAATATCACAGGAAAACAAATGAAAAAAATCTTTGATTCAGAGATGCCCAGCTATAAACTCAAAATTCTTAAAAAGTGGTCATATATGATAAATGGGCTAAGAATTGAGTAAAGCTGCCCTGGTCTCCATTCCCAGGGCCAATGAATTGCCTGAGGTTAACCAAATATAGTCAGTTCCAACTTCTGAATACTTTGTAAATCTCTAAACTCCTAGTTCCAGAGATAACAAAACTTTTTTTCTTTTTTTAAGAATTTTTGCTGGTGTGGCAAAACAGCTTTGTATGAAACTGAGATGCCTTACCTTTCCCACCTGCAGACTAGTCATTTTTTGTACCTTAGTACCCTATATGAACTCTCTTCCCAGTTCTCACTTTGAGCCAATACTTGCTGTATGGCATCCTGAGCTGCAACTTACTTGCCTCAACTAAAGACCTTGATTTTGTTATATTGACTGTTTTCCTCCGTTTTGACCCTGGACACTTAGTACCATTAGGAATCTGGGTTCAATGTGACTCAGCCTGGGTGAATATACCTCTCAAATCCAGAACTTGTGTCTCTTTCCTTTGAGTTCCTAGAACTCTTTAATTGGGGGTTTGGTTATTTGATGTCCATGGGTAACTTAGTAACTTGGGTCCATTCTGACAGGTCTCCTTAAAATTGGATGGCTGTGGTTTGTAATTATCGCCACTCTGACAGGTCCTGAAAGGATGGCTGCTGGATGCTGTTTTCAAATTATGGACTACATTTTTGTAAGTAATTGGAATATTGAAAGAACTTAACTGTCTGACCCAAAACACTGGTGGTCACAGTGTGGGGCTCTTCTTTTGTAGTTTACTCTAGATTCTGCTGGCCCAAAGATTGATGGCCCTGAATGCAAGGCTATTTCCCAGGGCCTACCCTCTCCTCTGACAAGAGCTACCCCTCCAAAAAAGGATCAATTAGTCTGGATGAGACTTTGAGGATAGAGAAAGGGATTTAATTTGTGCATGCTAAATTATTTTAAGAATCTTTACTACTATTCTTTACTGTCTTTGTGTCTGTCCTTGTGGAGTGCTATTTGTGTTAAAATGGAGTATGTGTGTGTGTGTGTGTGTATGTCTGTGTGTGCATGGGTATGTGGCTGTGTGTCTGTCCCTGAGTACAAAGCAAGCTGATTTTTGATTTTTCCCCCCTTGCTGCTTAGGCCAGGGGAGTGGTGAATGATGTGGGCATAATAATGGTCTCATTTTTAAATGCTAATTGTAGATGGGCCTTGGATAAATTGAGTTTTAATAAATTTCTTAAAAACATGTTTAAAAAAAATCAAGCATTATTGAATGGGAGTTGGAGTTCAGAACCCCTTAAGTCATTCCAGAACTGGCTCTATTTGGAGGTTGGGGTGCCCAGCTTATACACCTTTTCAACAGGGGCTATCACTCCACCATAATTTTACCTCCCAACAGAAGGATAAATGATCTGTTCTATCAGACCACTCCCCAACCATACCAGACCTCTCCAGTCTTGGGCTACCTAGGCAGAAGAATCTGTCTTCACCCAAACCTGAACAGAATATAGTGAAGCTTCCATAACTTTGATTAAATCTATTCAGCCTTGGTTTGGGGTTTGACCAAGATAAGACTCAAAGCAATCTCATGATAATGTTCTTCTGAAGAATTTTTGGAGAAGGGACTGGGGATGGGGGTAGGGAAAGCTCTGAGTTTCCAAGATACAGATTACTAAGAAAAATCATTTTTCACATTATCAAGGGGGAATATTACCATTAAAATACAACACTGCCTAAGAGTTTTGAGTCACTAACAGAACGGCCTATTACAAATGAATTCCTCTGGTGGTTATGCCCACCTGCCTTAGCACTGGGTCTTGCTCATAACATACATCAAGTTTGACCTGGCTTTTTAGAGCTTATATTATTAACCTAGGCATGGTTAGAATTTTGTATCAGCTTTGTTGTATAAGGTTTCATAATATGCTTAAGAGCTGCAAGATTCAGAAGTAGAACTATGGGGGAAAGTACAAATAAGCTTACAATTAGAAAGTTCCACCTTTATATATTTAATTGTGTTAAAGTTACATCTTTAACTTAGTAGCAAAGCCTCTATGTCTAAATGTTCAAATGGAGGTTTGGAGTGTAGTCATCACGGGAACTCAAAAGTAAGCTGCAACACCAACCAATTCTAGGATATATTGGCTTTAATATTTTTCTTATTTTATGAACTGAGGGGAAGGGTGGCCCCAGGCATTTTGCCCTCTACCTATTCCTTGACTTGTTGCTTTGCTACTGAAAGGCTTTACCATACTAATAAAACTCCAAAATATGGTTCCTGAGGAAATGAGATGACTACCTGTCTTTTGCATGAAAATGTAAAGTCTTGGTCCAACAAAAACTATGCAGAATGGCTTCTTGGTAGAATCATAACCTCGGAAAGAACTGATCTTGCTAAAGTTATCAGGCATATTAGAAGCCTCCTGGGCTTATGGTCTTGCACAGGCAGCAAAGAGAAGGAACTTGGATTCAAGTACCATCTCTGGGATATTCCCTAGGCATAGTGAGTATGTGACTCTAGGCAAAATCATTTGGCCTTTCCCTGTAAATAGCAATAATTAAAAAACAAAACAAAACCTGGAGGCTTCCATAATAGGCCAGGAAAGCTTTTGTTCTATTTATTTAGGCTTCGTTCTATGTTTGACAGCTTTTCTTAAAAGCTCTGTTAAGTAGTTTCTTAAGCTAAAGGCAGACTAATTACATGCTATTGAAGTATTACAGACACTAACAATAATAGCTAACACTAATAAACAGTGGTTTTTGTAAGCTTTAGAGGTATTTCAAATTTTCATGCTCCTAGAATTCAAATATTGTGATGGTTTTGTGTATTTATTTCATTTTTAATTGATATATGCTTAAATTTTATTTCATAATAGGATATTCACCTGGATTTTATTTTATTGCAATCTGATGTTTTTGTTAAAGCATGTTTATGCTCTTTTGTTTTTTCCTCCATTAATATTATTTTGTTTCATTGTCAGGTTTATGAACGTCCATGGAATTTATCTACTAAATATTGTTCTGTTAATATGATGGTATTTTTAGGCAAACTATATTTTCACACCAAGTGTGACATATCAGAACCAATTTTAATGAGGTACCTTCTATCTTTTTTTTCTTTTCTACTTGAAAGGTATGATTACTTATTTATTTCTAATAAAAATGTAAAAAGATGCTAATGAAAGGATATTGTACCTTTAAATTAAGATTACTAATGAGATTAACTTTCAATACGGCTTTATGCACCAATGAAAAATTAAAAAGAAAAAAATTCCCTCATTGTTCTAAGGTACATTTTCACAAAGGGATTGAGGAGATGTAACATGTTCAAATAATTTAATATTCAGCAAATAATCTTTTAAACAATATTCAGAATGTTTCTACACTTTCACATTGAGCACAAAAGAATAGTGAGTTTATTTAACTTATTCAAATCAACATTTGGCAATGGCTGGCGATTATTAAATTACAGGTCCAAATTTCCTGAATCATTCCTTTCCTGAATCCTTTAATAGGGCTGGAGTCTACTGATGCTAACATAATAAAACATTTAATCAGCATCAAAACTTTGATAATGCCAGTGATGATACCTGCCTATTGTAGCTGACAGCAAAAGTCTATAAGTTCTTCATTGAATACCTTGCAATAATTGAAAGTCAAGGACATTTAAGGCATTATGTTAGACTGTGGGGTTCAGATTTAAATTAACCTTCTTTTTATATGTTTGAGCAAATTCCTCACCACCAAGTTTTCCCTTTTGTCCTACAGCTGGGACCAATTCAAAACTTTATTTATTTATTTATTTATTTTTTTTAAAGCAATTGGGGTTAAGTAACTTGCTCAAGGTTACACGGCTAGTCATTTGATTTATGCGTGGGTGCTCATTTTCTGAGGCCGGATCTGATCTCGGGTCATCCAAACTCCGAGGCCGGCGCTCTTACTCACTGCGCCACCTAGCCGCCCCTTTAGGGCAATTGGGGTTAAGTAACTTGCCCAAGGTTACACGGCTAGGTTTTTGTGCGGATTAAGTGTTGGAGGCCGGCTCCGAACTCAGGTCCTTCTGATTCCAGGGCCGGCGCTCTATTCACTGCGCCACCTAGCCGCCCCCAATTCAAAACTTTTAAAGACCTTTTTAAAGACTTTTTTTAAGACCTTTTTTATCTTGTTTCTCAGTTATTTTCTAGAGACTCATTCCTGAATTGCAGTTGGAACACAGAAACTGGGTCTATTGGAAAAGGTACCTGTGCGAGGATTCCTTACAGGCCAACTGGAAAGTGCCCTACCAAGTCCTCATAACCAATCTCCCTGTTGTGAAGTTGAAGGGAGTTGAAAACTAGATATAGCTGTCACCTGAAAAAGGTTCCAACCCTGAACTGATGGCTCAGTAACCTAGAAAGGACATGTTATTCAATTTCCCTTTAGCTCTACTTTATGACTTCTTTGTCCAGTCAAAATCTTTTCCCTGACCTTCACTACATTGTATGTGTTTTCTTTATTCAGATATAATTTCTTTGAAGGCAGAAACTATTTTGCTTTATATATTTGTATCTTTCATGCTTAAGATAATGCTTGGCATATAGTAAACACTTTATACTTTTTAATTCTTCCATCCATTTATCCATTTTCTATAAAATTTGTGGTTTCATTAATATTGTTTTTAAAAAGCAATTAATATTACTAGTATCCATACAGTCCCTTAGATAAAATGTTTCTAAGGGGATCTCTTTTTAAATGACCAAGAGAAATTCCAGTCAACTTCTACTCATGAAGAGTTATGGAATATTAAATTTGATGAGGCTCTTTGGGGATTCCTTTTGCCAGAGAATGGTCAAAGAGTGGATCATTTAGTTACTTGAGAGAAAGGAAAAAAGTGATTTTTGTGTTATACCATCAGAGTCAGTATTGTCCCTTTATTATAATGTATACATTAGGGTGTTAAAAAATTTCATGATTTTCTTGATAGTAAATCTGTATGATCCTATACTTTTGGTTATTTTTAGTACTTTTCTAGTTGCATATCCTCATGATGGAAGTAAGTTATGCATAGTTATCCAGAATGGAAAATTGCAAAATGACTACATTCCCATTATAGGTTTAATTAAACACCAGTAGATTTTCCACATCGTAAAAATAAAACACTTTCTGAAGCATGATGTGGCTTCATAAGATTTCTTTTTCTTTTTGGTAAGCAATATTTGTGATGTATAATAGATTATTATTAAAATGGAGGTAAAATATATGCACAGCAGAGGGCATCCTGCCTTTGTGTGAAAGCTTCTATAAAAATCTGACTTCTAAAATGTGTAGTTCTCAGGTATTTATTTAGGTTAATAGAATGCAATCACCTCTGATTTCTTTCACATTTACAGGGTAAAGTTTAAGAGATGCTAGTAACAAGCATATTGAAGAAATATGAAAAATGTTAATAAAAGTGAAAAAAGTTATCAGATCATTTCAATGATGTACTCAACAGCATACTAAAATCCCGTGTTTCATTGACATTCTGCTCTTCCCATTTTAAATCTCTCTGATAAACTGAGAGATAAATATGTGAGCCTGGCTTCCGGTCCTGGCTATATTGCTTGCAAGCTGTGTGACCCTGATATCAACTATTTAACACCTTTGTGCCTCAATTCCTTTCTTTATCAACTAAAAAATAAATAAGATTATCCGTGATAGTAATTTCTTTCCAGCTCTACATTTCTAAATTTTCAACCTTCTTATCAAAGAGCATTTCACATCACAAAGCTTTATCGTTTGGGTCCACAATGCTTTAATATATTGCAATTCAAGAAACATTAATTAAGAACTCACTCTTTAGCAAATACTGCAAGATTCTGAAGGATACAAAGACAAATGTGTTTTACATAAGTAAATCTAAGTTAGAATTTCATTTCCCTTTGATAATACTTTTATTTATACCTTTTTAACCTTTTTATTGGGTTCTCAGGTGACTCCAAATTTTATTCAGTCTCTCAAATGTCCCCCAGTGATTTCCCTCAATCTAGGTGTAGCAGCAAGCACCCCAACATCCTCAGGGTGGTTGCCAACACAGGTTCTTAGATCTGCTTTTCAAAAGGGAAGCAACTCAAAATGGGTTAACAAGCTTACTTTTATCAAACAAACATATATTACCTAGATCAGGGGGAAAAGGTCAGCACCCCAAACTTCAGAGCATACAGACAGATCAAGCAGACAGGCTTCCAAACTGTCCAACCATTATATCAATACCAAATCACAGTTGCCAGAGAGGGAAGCATCAACATCTGGGTTTTCAAAGCCAGGGACTCTCAACAGCTACCCAGAGTCTCATCTGGTCAAATCACACAACACTTCTCAAAGTGAGCCCCAAAGCAAAGCCTCACATCAGGAATTATATAGCCTTCTCATGGGTCAGAGAATGTAACCACCCTCTTGACCCACTGCCCAATCACACAGCATCAAGGTGTGGTCATTCCTGAAAACCAAGCCTCCTACCACAGGCTCCATGTGACCACATTCAGCCTATTAGGGGGCAGAGTATATTTTCAAATTAAAGAAGGTTCCCAGAGTCACTTAAGCCAATCAAAGGGCCTAGGGGCAGGGAAGATCTTCAAATCTGCATTTCCATTACACTAGGTAATCTTATTTCCTATTTTATTGAGAAAATAAAGTCGCTTGATATCAGCTCCCTTAACTTCACTAATTTCTTCTCTTTGTATTTACTCATTTTTCCTCTGTAGGGAAAAAAAAAAAAATTCCCTAAAAATGGTTCTTAAGACCAATATTTATATTTCCTTTTTGCCATCTCTTTCAATGACCTCATGGCATAATTGCTCCCTTTCTACTATATCCCATCTCTGGATAGACTAGAAAACTTTCAAGAAGTAAATTCCAAAGGCACAAATAAATTCTGATAATGAAGAAAAATTGAAATTGTTTGAAGGGACTAATTACTATATAGAGGGGAATGGCCAATTAACTCAGATTTTAAAAAATATGAATGGAAGTAAAAAAGCAAGGATATATAACAAGCATAGCACAGCATTGTAAGAATGGTTTCAAGAGATTACAATGACTTTAGGAGGGCAAGGGAAAGTGACATTAAAAAGTAGTTTCTTTTGACTAAATTTAGAGAAAAAAGAGGACTAAATAAATGACAGCACCACTGCTTGCTTTGAATGGGCCATGAATAACTGACAGCAGAAAGAAGACTTTGCTGTTAGATTCTGATTTCACTTTTATTCCATGAGAATGTTCTTTGTTAGGAAATGATGGAAGAAAAATTACAGTTATGGATTTCATGCCAAAGGAGAGAAATAAAGGAGGCAATAGATGCCCTTGAATTCAAATTATCTGACCTATATGAACTACATCTTTCAGTACTAAACAAACTCTTGAACGTGATTACTGAGCTACTGGCAGTGTCATTGAAAGATGAAGGAGAAAGGAATATATTCCACAGGACTGGAAAAGGATACTTTTGACTTTTGTGTTGCCTCTGGATGATTCTGGAAAAGAGAGTGAAGCTGATAACTTTGTACACCTTCCCTCACTTAAATCCAAATTCATGGGCAAGATCACCCAGTCATGTCATTGTTCTTTGTTAGAAATGAAGGATGGGTAATAGCAATTTTAAACAGGGAAGTCGGAAGAATATTTTAGGTGGAATGTTACTGTAGATTTAGACTTAAAGGAAACATTTGGCAATGTATTCTGTTCTGTTCTTATTAAAAACACAGAGAAATATTGTCTAGACTTGCAAAATTAGATGTATTTGACTCAAAACTGTGTTCATTAATTATTTAATGTAAATCTGTAATGAAGGGAAATAATAATTCCATTGTACTCTGCCATTATCAGGCCTCTGATGTAGTATTATGTTCAGTTCTGGACACCACAATTTACCAGCATTTTATTTATTTATTTATCTCATAGTAGTAAGGGCATGAGAAGACAAAGAAGGAGCAATCAGTGATAGAAGGAAAATCACAAGAATTATGTGTCACAGAGCATGTGTAAGACGATGTCAAGAAAAAATAAAAAGGTTAACAGTGCCCAATGTTGCCAAGAATTTGAGTGAAATTTTTAAAATGTCAGAGGAATTGTAATTGTTAATCTTCAAGACAGAAGTTTCACTCTTATGACAGGAATTAAATCAAAATGCAAAAAGTTCAAATTGTAAATGAATGATGAAGCAAGAGAGGGAAAATGTGGATGGACTTTTTTGAATTTCAGTGGTGAAAGTCAAGAACCCAAAAACTTGAAATAAAATGAGAATGCTAGGAGTGTCTTCCAAAAGAGATTAGATGCAAGCCTGGAGGCAGCAGAGGATCTATAGGACTGGAGAGGGGAATGGATTACATGGATACTGAGAACTTGAAGCAATATCAGTTACCATAACATTAAATCTATACTTAAAAAATAATTTCCACCACAACATATTATGAAGAGCATAATGAATTAAAGAGAATATCTTCATTGAAGGGAACCATACTGCCTCCTGAGGCAGCACTTCCATCTTTTGGATAGTGCTTAGCTACATAATTGATTTCCTTTATAAATGCTGTGCATTTTACTTTATGCAGTTTCAAACTTTTTTTTTTTTCCCTGACAAAGAGTCTACGGACTTTATTAGATACCTAATGACCCATGACACAAATATGGTTAAACTCAGCACCACGTTATGTTTCATATCTTCAAGAATTTAGTCTAGCAAAGATGAATAGACATGGTTAAGTAATTCTTTAATCAATGGTGTAAAGCCTTTTTTTTTGGTTTTTGGAGGGCAATTGGGGTTAAGTAACTTGCCCAAGGTCACACAGCTAGGTTTTTGTGTGTGCGTTAAGTGTCTGAAGCTGGATCTGAACTCAGGTCCTTCTGACTCCAGGGCCAATGCTCTACTCACTGCGCCACCTAGCCAGCCCAAGTCTTTTTTTTTTTTTAATTCTAAACTCTCTATTTTTTGTGATTATCCTCAAAAAAACTCACGTGATTTGCATTTTACCTAAGAACTTTCCAAAATATAAGTCATTATCTCTCACAAAACAAAACACAGATATAAAAAAGGATTATGAACACCATTCAAATTCATTGCCTCTTTCTAGGTTGGATAATTGAAACTTCTCAGAATCAATATGAACCTTCAGAGAATACATAAAGTTAATAAATATTTCCAAATCAGCAATGTCTGGTTTAGATGCCTGTATAATCCTCTTCTTTCACAGTTTCTACGCCATTGTTTCTGAATATTATGGCTTCTTTCTGTAGCATCAGAATAAGAAAAGGAAATTGAATTTTATAGGGAGTTGAAAGAAAGATTGTGAGCTGAAATTAATGAAAATTTGTGTATAAATCTACAGTGACCTTCACCTCCACAACATACATTATGAATAATTGAGGGTAAAAAAAAAGTACTTAAAATAATACATAGAATAATCCAAGTTTTGCTGATGATGACTGTTTCACTTTCATAAGAGGTGAATTATTAATTATTAATCATTAATTCATTACAAGAAGATCAACAACAATCTAAAAGCTTGTTGACTATTGTAGATGTGTATTGTATGATTCACTTGTTTGCACAAATATAAGACAATTTATTTCCTTATTTGGAGTCTTCTTTTTCCTACTGTTCAAACCTATAGTGATCACTCTCCCTCCTTTAAAATTTCATACAGCCTATTGTTCCTAATACGAGAAGTGATAAGCATTAAATATCACCTTTTGGCCAAAGTTTGAATTAATCAAACAGACTGCTATGCCTCATTTTACAAAAAAAAAAAAAAGGTTCTCTTTCTATGTCAGCCACTCCAGAGTCTAGGTAAAGCTAGGAGTAAGATTTAAAACAGGCACCTTGTGATCATAAGTTTCAAATAGACCCAGCTTTGTTTTGCTCTTGGAGAACCCTTCTCCTTATGTTAACAAAGCAGAAGAGGCCTACTTTATGGCCTTTCAGGACAAGACCCTCAACTGGAGACATTAACTTTAGTAATGGGACTTTCTATTATCTTAAGATTTTCTGAACATATACCTTGTTATGGAATGTTAATGGTAAAGAAAACACAGATATTCTGGATCATAATTTCAATTGACACTTTGACATCACTCTTGTTTTATTGTATTTATCATTTATCCAATTAAAAAATCCTTTCTCATACAATGATTAAACCATTATGGGGATCATAAATTTGTGTAACTCAGCCACCCCTAATTGGGATGGTCCTAAAATGTACTTAAGCTCTCTCATCTTTTTGTTCATCAGTCAGGACTTTAGTCCTGCATTCCTTCAGCAAGTAATGCTAGCCTCAAGGGAATAAGGAATAGATTCTGTAACTGTATACCACTATCTGTTTTTCTCCTTTAACCAAACCTTTTCTAGAGGTCAAAAGAAGCAACATATTAGAGTAGAATTAGTATTGAATCTATATTCAGAGGACTTAGGTTCAGTTCCCCTATCTCTGTGACCCTAATCAAATTATAAACTCTCTGGGCCTATTTCCTCACTTATAAAATAAAGAGGCAGGACTCTATGAGTTCTAAGTTCCTTTTCAGTTCTAAATCTGTAAAGTTATTACAGTTCAAACTCTGGCAGCTACCTCCATCAACTTTCTTTCAGAGTTTGGGATAAAATGAGACACTCATTTGAACAGTTAACAAAGGAAGGTTCATTTATTTAGCTTTATAGACTAGCCCCTGCCTTTGTCTCTATATGGAAACATATCTGTTTATTAGAAGGTATGGTTATTAAAGTGGTCGTCTGGAATCCACCAAGTTGGAAGGGCACCAGCTTTAAAGGTTGCAAAACTTTCATGCCCCTACATGACCAGGAAACCCTGTCAACACAGCCAACACCTTTCTCTTTATTCAATATGATGAACTTGAAACAGACATAGCAATGCAATGTCAATAGGCATTTGATCCTATTCCAGTCATGTTATCTTATAATTATGAAAGGAAAGAAAGAAGGGAGGAAGGAGAAAACTAAGGGAGAAAAGAAGGAAGAAAGGAAAGAAGGAAGAAATGAAGGAAGTAAAAGAAGGAAGGAAGGGAGGAAAGGAAGAAAAAAGAGAGAAAGAAATGAAGGAAGAAAGGGAGGAATAAAGAAAAGAAAATATTATTGAGCACTTAGTGTCAGTCACTGGGCTAAAGTTTGGGGATAGAAATATAAAAAGTGAGATCATGTCTACCCTGAAAGAGTCCACATTTGAATAAAAAGGAAAACACAGATTAGGGAATTGTGACCAGGGAAAATATTTTGTTATAAGAATTCATAGAGATGGTGAAGTGATTTATATGGGAATCAATTGACAGATCCTTTCCAAAAGCAATGTACTGTTGACTTGTTTAATGTGCCCAGAATAAGAGGTGAATAGCAGAGAATGCTATGGTAGGCAATAGGGAAAGATATATATATATATGTATATATATATATATATATATATATATATCAGTGGAGATATATTGTCCCCATGGCAGAAAGATATTCTATGAAGACTTGCAATATTTGGGTCAAAATGAAGCCCTTGAAATTTTTAAAAAAAAATTTTGTGGGACAATATGTCAATGGACATCTACAAAATGCAAGATGTGTTCAGTGTGCTCAGTGTGTTCATAGGAAGGTGTTATTAATTTGTGTTGCATTATTAGATAGTACATGTATCAGCACAATTTTAGAGCTTTTTACCAATTGAATTTTTTTCTGAAGAGACAAGTAATCACCATTGATGTTAAGAATATAAGATATGATTGAATTTTGTTTCCACACAAATTATGTAAAATCAGAAATTATATGAAACATGATGTGAAGCCATACTGATGGCTGTCAGGGACAAAACAGTGAGAGAGAGGGCAGTGTGTGTGTGTGTGTGTGTGTGTGTGTGTGTGTGTGTTTGGTAGGGGTGCTGGCACCTGAAAATCAGCATATCTACTACTTTTCTTTGTTCTGAGAAGGTCTTTTCATGTATTAAAAAAATAAATAAATAACTGCCTCTCAGCCAGATCTCATTAAAAAAGAATGAGGATTAGACCATCATAATGGGACTTTCATTGTCTGTGTCCTGGTTTTGAATTTTCAGACTCAAATTTTTGTCAATTTTCCTAGGAATTGAGGAAAATCCTTTCTTATGCTATCTGCAGACAAAAGGGGACAAGACCAGAAGCATTTTTGGTCTTTATTTAAGTACAAGGGAAAATGAAGAAGGGATAGGGGTGGGAGGAAGGGGAGTGGAGTTGAAGATCTAGTGAGCCCTAGAATGCTGGCCAATGGGAGGGAGGTGGGAAATTCAAATTGAAAGTATTTAAGCCCAGCATTTGTATAAAGAACAAGTACTCTCCATTCAGGAAGGATAAGTTCACAGGAATGTAGAACTGGTAAAAATAAAATGAGAGCTTTTCTAGTTTCACAACCATATGTTGTTTTCATTTAGGTGATAGACATGTCTGAAGCTATTGACTGAGGTGTTTTTGGTGTTTCACAAAATGGTAAAGATGTAGAGACTCATAAGCATTATATCTCTCACCTAATAAATGATTAAAGGGAGCCTATTATCTCAAAAAAAATCAGCTAAGGAAAAAAGAATGGCATTAAGATGACCAAGTTTATTTTCAAGGGCTTTGGAATCAACAGATTTCTGTTAGAAAATCTGGTTACATAGAAAGCATAGAGGATAATAAACTAAGGAAAAGCAGCTCCTCAAAAGTATTTAAAATAATGGACTTTTTTTAAAAAACAAAGTACCCTCCCTCTACAAAGAATGATAAGGGTGTTACAAAAAAAAAAAAAGGCACTGCAACCATTTGCTAAGAAGTTAGACTTTCTGATACACAAGTGGAAAGTATTGTTGGGTTGTTAGGTAAGAGCACCCTAGGAGAAAAGTCCTCCCAGATATTGCCTCTGTAAGGAATAATTTGCAGTGAAGTTTCCCCATTCTGAAAAATCAAATCTAGAGTGGTTTCAGAATCCACTAGGCCTAAGTTTAGAAGTCACCTCACCTTGCAGGAATCTGGGACTTAAAGCAATGGAGAACCTCCACAGTGCCACCTCAGCACAAGATATGCCAAGTAAGGATAAAACTGCTTTCTGGCCTTGCGTTAGACACCCACATGTTTCAGTGTGTTCTATTTCCAAGATAGATTCCTTTGCTTAGGCTGTGAGCTGGCCCCCTTACCAATGAAAGTGATGGCCAGTTTGGAGGTTGGGTTTCTGCATTAGAATGTTATATAACCATGAACTTGCATCTACCTGTTGCTCTCTCCCTGGAAGATGCCATTTGAGCTACAGGGGCAGAGGGCCTTTTCTCATGAGAAAGAATAAAGACCTTTTTTGATCTCAGATTCAGACTCTGAATCTTTATTAAAGATTAAAGATCTAAAATTTTTATTTTTGGATTCTAAAATGTCTTGTCACCAAGTGATGGACACCAGGCATTATTGCACAATTCCCTTGTATGGACGACAGTATAAATCAATCTGTAAAAGCTTGTGATTTTCTTCTTAATAATATTTTTGTTTGTTTGTTTGTTTGTTTCAAAGCAGCAATTTCCACTTCCATTGCTGACATTTTTTTGGATTCTAAAATGTCTTGTCACCAAGTGATGGACACCAGGCATTATTGCACAATTCCCCTGTATGGACGACAGTATAAATCAATCTGTAAAAGCTTGTGATTTTCTTCCTAATAATATTTTTGTTTGTTTGTTTGTTTGTTTCAAAGCAGCAATTTCCACTTTCATTGCTGACATTTTTTTTTAATTAAACAATAACTGGTTTACATCATTCATTTCCACCAGATTATGAGTTACATTTTTCCCCTATTTTTTCCCTACCCACCACCCCAGAATAGCAGTCCCACTAGATATCCCCTCATCCCATCTGCTCTCTCCCATATCTTCTCCCATACCCCCTTTGACTTTGCCATTAGGGCAAGGTGAATCTCTGAGCCCCACTGCCTGGACATCTTATGAAACATTTAATTTTAAAACTTCATGTTTTTCCATGTAGTAAATAGTCCAACTTTGATAAGTTCCTTTTGATTTCTTTTCCTTGATTGCCTTCTCAAGCATCCCTTGCTTCTTGTGTCTGAATGTCAAATTTTCTATTCAACTCTGGTTTTTTCATCAAGAATGTTTGAAAGTCCTCTATTCCACTAAATGACCATATATTCCCCTGAAACAAGATACTCAATTTTGCTGGGTGGGTGACCCTTGGGTTCATTCCCAGCTCTTTTGCCCTCTGGAATATCATATTCCATGCCCTTCTATCACTCAATGTAGAAGCTGCCAGGTCCTGGGCTATTCTGATTGGGTTTCCACAATATTGAAATTGTTTCTTCCTGGCTGCTTGTAGTATTTTCTCCTTGATCTGGGGATTCTGGAACCTGGCTATAATATTCCTGGGAGTTTTCTTTTTGGGATCTTTTTCAGGAGGTGATCTGTGGATTCTTTCAACCTCTATTTTGCCCTCTGGATCTAAAACATCAGGGCAATTTTCCTTGAGAATTTCTTGAAGGGTGATTTCTAGGTTCTTTCTTTGATCATGGCTTTCAGGTAGTCCAATAATTTTTAAATTGTCTCTCCTGGATCTATTTTCCAGGTCAGTGGTTTTTCCCATGAGATATTTCACATTGCCTTCTAATCTTTCGTTTGTTTGGATCTGCTTAACAGCATCTTGATTTCTCATAAAGTCACTAGCTTCCATTTGCTCCAGTCTAACTCTGAAGGAATGAATCTCCTCAGTGAGCTTTTGAGATTCTTTTTCCATCTGGCAAATTCGACTTTTTAAGGCATTCTTCTCCTCATTGCCTTTCTGAGCCTCTTTTGCCATTTGAGTTAGTCTATTTTTTAAGGTGTTATTTTCCTCAGTCAAGCTGTTGACTGTCATTTCATACTTTTCTTGCATCTTTTTCATTTCTCTTCCCAAATTTTCCCCCACTTCTCTTATCTGCTTCTTAAGGTCCTCTATGGCCTGTAGCCAGCTTGTATTTTCATTTGGGGCTTTTGGTGCAGGAGTTCTGACCTCACAGTCCTCCTCCATGCTTTGAGCCTCTTTGCCCCTAAAATAGGAGTCCAATGTTGAACTTTTCTGTTTATTTTGTTTCATTTGCCTAGGCATATTGCCACTTAATTACTTGATTTTTGGGCTTGTTGCCACAGTAGGACTCTGCCACCAGACAAGGGAGCTTCCGCCCAAACGTGGGGTCTTCACAACTTCCGCCAGTTGGGTGGCCTCTGTAAAGCCTCCACCCACTCTGGCAAGTTGGATACCCACCCCAAACTTCCCCCCCAGACCACAATCCAGATCCAGGCAGTTTAAAGCAAGAGCGATTGAACCCCAGACTGATTGCTCGATCTTCCTACAGTTTGCAGACCAAGAGCTAGAGCCACTACTGACGCTGCAAAATGGCTTCTGTGCAGCTGTTTCTTCAGCAGCTTTTTGCCCCCAGGGGAGGAAGCCATGTGTTTCCTAAATACTGGTCCCAAAGTCCATAGGGCACTAACCTCTCACTTTGTCCTAGGCATTTCTGTGCTGATAATTCTGGAATCGCCACAATTGCTGGTGTTCTGGGGTTCCACCAGCCGGCTGAAGGCCCAGCCACCCTGGGGCTAAAACCTCGGACCTGGGCTCGGCTCTGCAGGCTGTGCTGCCAGTTCCCAGTGAGCTGTGCTGCCTGTTCTCAGAGCGCTGCGCTGGCTGCTCCCTGCAGGGCTGCTGGGCTGTCCTCAGTAGGAGGTTAGCTTCTCTGTGCAGTTCTCTGGGTGCTGTGGCTCCAGAAGTTGTTCGGAGCTCCCTTTCCCCTGCTGACATTTTTTAAGTCAGTTTGGGAAGGTTTATACTGTATTTTCTAAATAAAGACGTTTAAGAAGCATAGTGTATTTTCTTTGTTTCTCTCGCTTTTTTTTTAAATAGAAAAAGTTTTGTCTTAAGATTTTAAAAGTTTTTTTTTTTAAGCAAATGTAAGTTAAAAACTGGTGAATGGTCACTCCCTAATTTGTGACTAATAAAAGGTTTTAAATGAGACAGAATATCACCCACAAGCTATTGTCTTCTGCCTCTAGCTTCATCACTCCCATGCATTGTCTCTCTGGATTGATTTGTCATTTGGTGCCAAACTAAACTGTGTGTTGGAAGATCTTTTGTATAGATTAGATCTGCTGATAGAAATCACATTTTTGATTGACACTAATAATTTATAATCATTTGCTGTAAAAGGAACTATTGCACTTCTTTAAGATGTTGAAGAAAGCCCTTTAAATTTCATTTACATTTTCATTTTGAATCAATTTACTTACCTAGTCAAGGAACCAAAGACTTTATTTGGATTAATAGATACTGCATCGTTTTTCTGTAACCAGTATAGTGACAGTTATTGTATGTGCAAATATATTTAAAAGAATTCCATTAAGCTTTGGTAGAAGGAAATTCAGTAAGATTTATATGAAAATGCCCATTACTAAAGGAGGTAAGCCTTTGGCTTGTTAGTCTATTGTATTTTAAACTGTTCCATAAATAGAAAAATCACATCATCAGCTAGAGAGTTTCTTCAAGTTAGGGACACAGATGTAGAATTTTTTTCTCAGAAATAATAAATGTTAAGCAACTAATATTAACAAGTAATTACTATAGATCTTGACACTAATACTTTAAAATGTAGGAAGAATTAATGGGAATATGGAGTTAGAGCTAGAACAGACATCAGGGACTATAGAGACCAACACTGATTTTATGGAGAAGGAAATCATGGGAAACCAAAAGGGGTTAAGCACTGCACTGAAGTCACACAGATAATGAAAAGTAAAGCTGGCATTTGAACCCACTTGCCTGACTTCTAATCTAGTCCTATGCCTTATTGGCTATTTACTTTGCTTATTCAAGCATTTTTTTATTATTTATTAATATATTCATAAAATTATGTCATTTCAGTGTTTTTGAAAATGGAATTCAATCCTTTGCTTTGGCATTTGTTCTCTTATTTTAGGTGGAGGGATGCTGTGGTCAAAATTGAAAAAAACTCTCATGAATATGAAAAGTAAGGTGGGGTCTGATCAGATTGATCTAAGATGGTGACAGTGGAACTGGAAACCACTACCACTCCTAACTCCCCACTTGCAGAAGAAGAAAAAACTGAAAGCAATCAGGTTGCCAACCCTGAACACAATGTTAAACATCCACTACAGAACAGATAGGCATTCTGTTTTTTTAAAAAATGATAACAGCAAAACTTGTCAAGCAAACCTTCATCTGATCTCTAAGTCTGATACTGTTGAGGAGTTCTGGGCTTTATACAACCATGTCCAGCTGTCTTGTAATTTAATGCCTGGCTGTGACTACTCACTTTTTAAGGATGGGATCAACCCTATGTGGGAAGATGAAAAACAAAAAACAAAAAACGAGGAGGACAATGGCTAACTACATTAAACAAACAGCAGAGACAAATGACCTTGATCACTTTTGGCTAGAGACACCACTGTGCCTTATTGGGGAGTCATTTGATGACTACAGTGATGATGTAAGGTGGGGAGCTTTTGTTAATGTTAGAACTAAAGGTGATAATATAGCAATATGCAGTACTGGGGAGTGTGAAAACAGAGATGCTGTTATACATATAGGGAAGGTATACAAGGAAAGATTAGGACTTCCTCCAAAGATAGTGATTGGTTATCAGTCCCATGCAGACACAGATACTAAGAGCAGCTCCACAACTAAAAATAGGTTTGTTGTTTAAGAAGATACCTTCTGAGTGTTCTTTCATAAGACACTTCATCAAGCAATTGAAATTTGGGAGATGAATCAAAGCCTATTCAAAAGCATAGTAGATTGCACTTAAATTTGATTTCCAACTAAATGTTGCTAAGATATACAAGGATTCTCATTCATCTTTGTCTTTTACTCCTGTGTTCAAATTTTTTTCTATTTTGACTAGAGTAATTATTATTCCAGTCAAAGAATTTACAGTACAAATCATCCCCAGAATCCATAAATGTGTTCTTGGCCCACTCTGTTATAACTTTTAGTATATGCATTACTATTACAAAAACATTTATCTATCCACAATATTCATGAAAGAACTCACATTTCTTTTTTTTAATAGAATTTATATATATTTGAAACATTTAATATTAAGGCCTCGACTTTCAGATCCATTTCCTTCTTCCCTTGTCACCCATTCCCTCTGGGGAGATGAGTAATTCAGTATATGTTGTACATGTCTAGCTATGGAAAACATTATCATAGTAGATATATTGTGCAAGGCTGCTTACAATTCCCTCCCACTCATCCCACCCCCCACCTGGTCCATTCCCCACATGATCCTGTCCCTCTTCTATAGTGGGTACTTCCAACCACCCCTCCCCCCAAGGATGCCCTCCCATCCATCTTCCCTCTTCTCATCCCCCTTCCCCCTATTCTGCTGCAGGTTGAGATATCCCATTTAGCATGTATGTCATTCTCTCCCTGAACCAAATTCAATGAGAATGTGGTTTTGCCTTTTTGCCTTCCTATTCTTCCCCCCCTTACAACCACTTCCCCTTGCTTCTTCTACATAAGATAGTTTATCCTATACCCTACCCTGTCTCTCTCCATCTCCTCTTGCCACTTTCCTCTCTCACCTCATAATTTCATCCCTTGAGTATTCTCCCTTCCCAACAAATTCAACCTATGCCCTCTATCCATATATAACTGTAACCATCTACACACACATTCACATATGTACTCATATGACCACACCCCCTTCTTCCATTATTTTTATAGTGAGAAAGATATCATCAGTCACCGTTATTGCTTTTCCATATAGGAATGTAAATAGTTCAACTTTGATAAGTTCCTTTTGATTTCTTTTCACTGATTACCTTCTCAGGCATCTCTTCCTTCTTGTGTCTGGATGTCAAATTTTCTATTCAATTCTGTTTTTTTCCTCAAGAATGCTTGAAAGTCCTCTATTCCACTGAATGACCATATTTTCCCCTGAAAGAAAATACGCAGTTTTGCTGTGTAGGTGACCCTTGGGTTCATTCTCAGTTCTTTTACCCTCTGGAATATCATATTCCATGCCCTTCGATCCCTCAATGTAGAAGCTGCCAGGTCCTGGGCTATTCTGATTGTGTTTCCACAATATTGAAATTGTTTCTTCCTGGCTGCTTGTAGTATTTTCTCCTTGATCTGGGGATTCTGGAACCTGGCTATAATATTCCTGGGAGTTTTCTTTTTGGGATCTTTTTCAGGAGGTGATCTGTGGATTCTTTCAACCTCTATTTTGCCCTCTGGATCTAAAACATCAGGGCAATTTTCCTTGAGAATTTCTTGAAGGGTGGTTTCTAGGTTCTTTCTTTGATCATGGCTTTCAGGTAGTCCAATAATTTTTAAATTGTCTCTCCTGCATCTATTTTCCAGGTCAGTGGTTTTTCCCATGAGATTTTTCACATTGCCTTCTAATCTTTCGTTTGTTTGGATCTGCTTAACAGCATCTTGATTTCTCATAAAGTCATTAGCTTCCATTTACTGCAGTCTAACTCTGAAGGAATGAATCTCCTCAGTGAACTTTTGAGATTCTTTTTCCATCTGGCAAATTCGACTTTTTAAGGCATTCTTCTCCTCATTGCCCTTTTGGGCCTCCTTTGCCATTTGAGCTAGTCTATTTTTTAAGGTGTTGTTTTCCTCAGTCAGGCTGTTGACCCTCATTTCATACTTTTCCTGCATCCTTCTCATTTCTCTTTCCAATTTTTCCTCCACTTCTCTTATTTGATTTTTAAAGTCCTTCTTAAGGTCCTCTATGGCCTGCAACCCGCTCATATTTTCCTCTGGGGCTTTTGGAGCAGGACTTCTGACCTCACAGTCCTTTTCCCACTCTATGCCCCCAAAATAGGAGTCTAGGTTTGCATTTTTCTGTTTCCTTTGCCTTGGCATGTTGCCACTTAATTACTTGACTTTTGGGCTTGTTGCCACACTATGGCTTTAAGGCCAGATAGAGGAATTTTCGTCCCGAACGTGTGGGGGGCAACTTCCGTTTCTGGCAAGCTGTAAACCCACCCACGACTTCCACCCTAGAACACAATCCAGATCCAGGGAGGTTAAAGCAAGAGCAATTACCCCCCCAAGACTGATTGCTGGATCTCCCTACAATTAATTGCAGGCCAGGAGGGGGAGCTACGTCTGAAAACTACAAAATGGCTTGTCTCCTCAGCGGCTTCCAGCCCCCAGGGGAGGAAGCTGATGCATTCCCCAAATACAGGTCCCAAAGTCCATAGGACACTAACCTCTTACTTTGTCCTAGGCATGTCTATGTTGATAATTCTGGAGTTGCCACAGCTACTGGTGTTCTGGGGTTCCTCCAGGCGGCTGTTGGCCCTGGTGCCCTGGGGCTAAAACCTCGGCTCACAGGGACCTCAGCTCCAGCTCAGCTCGGCTTCCCACGCTCTGCGCACTGCCAGCTCCCAGACTGCTGCACTGGGCCTTCCTGCAGGGCTGCTGGGCTGTCCTCAGTGGGAGGTTAGCTTCTCTGTGTCGTTCTGTGGGTTCTGGGGCTCCAGAAGTTATTCAGAGTCCCCTTTTACATAGTTTGGGGGGAATCTGGGGGCAGAGTGGCTTGGATGAGCTGTTTCTATTCCACCATCTTGGCTCTGCCCCCCTGTCCTCCTCACATTTCTTTACAGAGAATTACTTTTGTTGTGCATTGCATTGTATGCAGTAATATATTTTACTTGTTTGGAAGAGTATGATGCATGCCATTTTCTAGCACTTTTCTTTGTTTCTTTTTTACAGTATTATTATTATTTTTTTTTTGCTGTAATCTATGCTGATGGCTGCTAGACTTAATTTATTTGTTTCCCTACTTGATAACATTAGTGATTCTGATTTCATTTGTGGTTTTTTGTTTGTTTGTTTGTTTGTTTTGGTTTGGTTTGGTTTGGTTTTTTGTTTGTTTTTTTTTTTAATTTTTTTTGCTCATGTAACATTGGTGAAGGATCTGGGCATATGACATAAAGGTGGAATAAACATTAATTTTGTGCAAAAAAAAATGAGGGGGAGGGGAAAAGGTTTGTAGACAGGCCTTTCTCAAAAAAGCTGTAAAGGATAGAAGATTGAGAGGTTTTGTTTGTTTGTTGAGTGGTCTTTAATGTTCAGGTACCACAACAAGTACACATGAAATGGACTGAAGCATGAAAAACTTGCAGTATGTACCGATATTTATAACAAAAAAATAACTTTTTTAACAAATTATGGCCAAAAATCTTTATATTGTTTTTTGTTGATTTTATTGTGAAGAGATTGTAGATGAGATACTAAGAATGAAGACAAGTAGTCACATCGTAAGTCAGACAGTTTATTTCTCTCAAGCCTACAAGCAAGCATGAGACTTCCCAGTCTTATACTTCCATAGGTGAGCACAGGAGTAGTTAAGACTGATGCACATATGATGCACACCCTGACAGACAGCCTATATGTCTAGGTCTCTGAGATTTCATCAAATGACTGAGAGGGAGTGTAAGGGTTATGGGATTTAATGATCTTCCATGCCCCTTGAATTTGCTAATATAGCAGGAAGGCGTGGGTGTAGCAGCTAACACCCCAACATCCCCAGGGTGGCTGCCAACACAGGTTCTTAGATCTGCTTTTGTAAAGAAAAGCAACTCAAAATTGGTTAA